>JAVQJL010076634.1:0-18761 GCA_036024295.1 Nannoperca obscura
ACTTCTTAAATAGTCTTGCACCTACAAGATGTGCATATAATCACATAATTCATTGGTAAAGCAGTCAGACTGTACAACCACCACGGACCCTGGTAGACCACTACACAAACTGCTACTACTAAACTGGCGTGCAATACTGTCGTGCAATACCGACAACAATGTGCAATATATAGATATATACACTTTCATAGTATAATATTGTTACTTCTGGCTGCAACTTCCCATGCACTAAATGTATTTCAGTACTTATTATTTTTAGAAGTGTGACTGCATGCCATCACGTGTACTTGTTTTACCATGCTACTTATTTATATTTTTTACTTATGTTATTTTATCTTCTCTCTCCTGCACTGTACACTTTTGCTGCAACAATGTAAATTTCTCCACTGCGAGACTAATAAAGGATCTCTGCGTCTGTTAAAAGAAACAAACCCTGACATATTTGCAAGAGAAAACAGAATAAAAATAAGTGAAACTATGACTCAAGTTGCCCATTGTACAAACCTATAGCAGCTTAAGCCTGACCCTTTTTGGCATGTGACCATTGAGCAACCATCACATGAGAATGAAGGGGTTGCCATCATTTAAATACATTTTGGGTGCATTCACTTTTGGTTAGACCTCTATATAATGTGGAAGTTCATTTGGCTTAACTGTTTTCCTGTCTGACTGGCTGACTGTACTGTAGTGACGTTCCCAGATTTCACTACCTGCTTTGATTAGTCCAAGTTATCATAACTGATACAAACAATGGACAAAACTGTGAGAATAAGAATCTAGCTGTGGAAAAACTATACTTACAATTTAAGTGTAATGGAAGGGTTTTTAATGTGAAAAATACAAATTCTTTAGACTTAATGATTCAATGTCTTTAAATTTGAACGTTACTATGCTGGGAATACTGTGAAAATCCAAAAGGTGTGTCTGCTTCCCTCAATTTTACACTCATCAGCTCCTAAAGCCATATTTAGTCCACTGGAGACAAACTGCAATGAAACCAAGGATACCACAACTACATTATCAATCAAGCTAACAGGGGCAGATCTAATCTTTAAGACAGGCCAGCACTGATGCCAGAAATTGGTTCAAACCATCAAGCGTCATGTCTAGACTATGCAGGCTGTGTTACTGGGACACTGATCTCTGACTGGGGAAAGAAAGCTAATGAAAAGAAAAAGGAAAAAGAGACAGAGAGAAGGAGGGACGTAGAGAGGGCTTTACATCTGGAGTATTTCCTCTTGTCATCAGATAGATGGAAACAACAGCTTCCTGTGCTGCTGATAATGCCAATAGATGGACTTACAGGGACTGTGATGGGAGAATAAGTTGGAGAGGGAGTGAAGCAGGAGCAGAGGAGGGCTGACGACGAAAGAAAGAAAAACCTACGAGAGAGAAAGACAGGGATGAGAAGAAAATATGGCAGTAGACAGCTAAAGAATAAAAAGCTGCAGCACAGACAAAATGGCAAATAGACCTAGTCCAGCCCCCCCCCCCCCCCACACACACACACGACAAACTAGAGAAACAGCAAGAAAAGGACAAAGGGAAGCAGCTCTGTCTAAGAAAGCTGTCACTTTGCCTCCGCCATGATCTTTAGCAAAAGATGCAAGGCTCTGCAGCCACAACATGCTAATGTGAGCTAGCGCTGCCACTACTGCTACACATCAGTGAGTCCAAGCCTAAATGTGTCTAAATGTGTGTGTTTGTGAAGACAAAGGTGCGTGTTTCCTGTCTCAGCCTTTCAGTCTCTTTCCCTTCATAACGTCTCTGTGCACATGGTGATTGTTTTGCTGATGCACTCTCCCTCCTCCTTTGTGGCCTCCTTCTTGCCTGTTTTTCTGTTCCCTCTTCATAAAAAAAAAAAACAAGGGAGTCAGAAAACACATCTGCAATATATTTGGACAGAAAGTGCAAAGATGCATCAAGAACAATGGGGGAAAACAGAATCAAAATACTTAAATTGAAACTAATGTAGTTTTGATAAATGCTTTTACCTGGAAGAAGTTCCGTTTTTGTCAACAATGACTCTTATTTATCCAAGACTCCAACATAATACCTAAAATGATAACTACATAATAATATTATTTTCTTTGCCCTTTACATATTTTAAATACACAAAAAATGGTCTTCACTTTTACATGTTAAAACTAAAGGAGTAATCCAGCAATTTTAAAATGTCTTTCTAGTATAAATTTGTAGCCTCCATGCCCAAATCAGGATTACTCTGCTGATGGCACACAAAATGTAAAAGAAATCACTTATAGTATATAGTCTTGCAGATAGTTACAGTGGAGGGAAAGAACTTTTGTCTGTGGTACTTCTCAGGTACTTCAAGTTGAAACTGTTCACACAGTGTCCTGTGGATTAAGTGGAGTAATAGGGACACTTTCTCTGAAAGACATGATGCAGTTGGTCTTCAAAATGCTGTGAGCAGCACCAGTATGCGTCCGTTCACCGCCACAGTATTACGGCGGAGGCAGAAACCTCATTTGATATTCATGAACTGACACTTTTAAAAAGGAAGCAAAAGGAAGGAAAAAAAAGAAAGAAATGCTAAATATGTTTCTAGTGATGAGAGTAAAGGAAACTTGTCACTACCACTTTTGATACACATCAACAATCAAACACAAACACTGTCTTTCTCTCTCTACACACACACACACACACACACACACACACACACAGTGAAAGACAGACAGGAAGTTGGGGAGGAATTCCCAAGCGGACATTTCTCACGTTCCTGCGGTGATTGGAAACACACTCCAGTAAAATGGCGACAGGACATAATTTCCAGGTGAGGAGAGAAAGGCTGTAACCTCTTCCCCTCTCCCTCCATCTCCCCCCACCACGGCACAAACAATATCCTCCTTGATATTATCCTTCTACACACACACACACACACACACCTGTTCTTTAGCTGTTCTTTAGCTAGCCAGCATCAACACACAATGGCTGCTTCTGTGGCTTGGCGAGAGCAGGTGAGCAGATAGTATCTACATGAATGTGCGCTCCCACACACACACTTTACTGCACGCATGCACACACACACACACACACACACACACATGCGAGCACACACACACACACACACACACACACACACACACACACACACACGCGCGCGAGCGAGCACACACGCGCGCGCGAGCGAGCACACACACACGCGCGAGCGAGCACACACACGCACACACACACACAGACATACACACACACACCTGCTGAGGAAATGAGCCTGCAGTAGGCCTCCACCTGGTCAGCCCCGAGGTGACACCGAGAAAAACAAAAGGAAGGAAAGAGGCAATGAAGATAAAGAAAGACGTTTGGAAAAAGGAGGAGGAGACTTTTTCAAAGCCAACAGTGAGGTTTTTTTTTCCAGCTGAAGCAGCTGACATTAAATATTTGGAGCAGCATTCATGTCATTTATGTTTACATTACTTTTTTTTAGGGCTGTCAACGTTAACGTGTTAACGCTGGAGATTCATCTGGAAATATTAACGCGATTAAAAATTGTTACGCTAATTAATCGTATTACCAAGTTTGACCCCAACTTCCTACCATAGTTCCAGCACAAACTTTTACCTGACTGAATTACTAAAAGCAGTGGTGAACGCAGATAACACGATGACTGAGGAGACACTCGCCAGTGTGCTGAAAGGCAAATTCCCTTTTAAAAAGCTTCCAAATGGACGTTTAGATAAAACCAAAGTTGTGTGCACATATTGCAGTGAGGAACTGTCTTTCTACCGAAGCACAACAAGTCTGAAGTACCATCTACGGGCAAAGCACATCTTTGCCAATGTTAGCAAAGATGCTAGTACTGAGACAGGATCAAGACGTGTACGTCAGACTTCACTGGCAGAGCATATATATATATAATATAATAAATAATAAATATTGTACATATATAAATGCTGACTCTAGTGATGCTAATGGTAATTGAAGGAACAACAATGGATAAGGGACACTTTGGAACAGCATTGTACGCACGCATGCACACACACACACACACACTTCTTCCTGCTCTCATTTAACAGAGGGCCATGGCTTTCATACAACCTGCAAACAGATATAGGTAAAACCATACACCTGTCTTTAGCTCTTTACAGACAGCTGCACTCTATTCATTGACATTCTCTATACCTGTTGTTATACCTAGTGTTTCTGGTCTGATTTCTGATGCAAAACTTATGCACGTTGTGACAACTGCAAGTTTACTTGTTGATGTTGTGTATGTGACACAGATGGTGGAACAATCAGGCTATGTCGCTTTAGCATTTAAATTCCATTAGCATTTGAAGTTTCTGTGAAATTAAATAACACAGATCAGAACTGTACCAGTGTAACCAGGGTCTAACCAGCAAAACTAGTTCCCCTTCCTGATTGTACAGATACAATCATGCTCTGTCTACTCATTGAATGAGGATTATGATATGTAACATTACCAGTATCTGTGAGTATAGCTCTCTTTTTTGTTGGTATTGCTGTCTGTTCTGTCCTTTTTTTGTTTCTTTCTATCTCATTATCCCTTGGTTGTCACACAAGCATGCACACACACACACACACACACACACTGATCAGACAACTCCCAAAGTAACTCAGCATCTCTTTTATCTCTATCTCTCATTCTCTCCTCTGTCCTCGAACCATCCTCCAATTCCTCTCATTGCCCCTGTGCCTGCTGTTCATCCATGTGTGATTGATGGAGGGGGGGCATCCATCCCTTCCTCCGCCACTCAGCATTCCTCTGTCCCCAAAGCCCCTCCATCTTTCTCTTTTACCTGCCGTCACCAGATGGCTCACCAGCTGCCTCCAACATTCAACAAAAGCTGCAATTACCCTTCATGTCCAACAAAGGGAAACTCACACTTCAACAAATGCACAGTGCACCCACCCACACACACACAAATGCATGAGGAGATTATCCCAGTAAGCAACATAAACAGAAAAGTAAACTGTGTGACCATGCACACAGTCACATACCTACACAGAGGTTTTTATTTTTTATGCTGAATGATTGATCATTCTGCTCAGATCAGTCTGTCTTTTGTCTCTCTCAACATTTGGAACTGCCATCATCATCTATCTGTTCAATATGACATTTCTCTACACTTGATTTATAATCAAAAGGAACTGACCGGGCTTGAGTCTGGCACAGCTTGGTCTACACATCTACCCTCTCCTTACTTTTACAATCATAAAATAAAGCAGATGCCAATTGAGCAAAGACCAACAAATGACGCACATATATGCACACATTAGCTGCCTTGTCTAGTTGTATTTCTTTTTGTAAAGTTGTTATGAAAAGTGCCATATAAATTAACGTTTATTATATCTTTATTATACAGGAGGAAGCAACCGAAACATCCACATGAACATGCTCTGACACCACACTTCATGAAAACTGACATTCAAGCTTATTGGCACTCAAACAAGTGCACAGACACACAGGGAACATGTACATTTACATACACACCTACATAGTTGAGTTAATGATGGGTAGAGGAAGCACGATTTGTTAGAACTACAAGCCTCTGTCTTTATACCTTTAATGATGGTAATTACTCTGTCACACTGTGACTCTCACTATGCAGAAACGTTACTGACTGCAAGATATTTTCCTCCATACACCATAATTACACATGATTGAGTGTGTGTGTGTGTGTGTGTGTGTGTGTGTGTCATGGTGTGTGTAGGCAGTTCCCTATTGCTGCTGATAATTACAGTGATGACTGACAGCTGTAATAAACAGAATCACTGCTACACCTACCGTGATCTCTTACCCTAGGCTGCTAGAAATAATAATAATAATAATAATAAATGGAAAGAGCCCTGAAGTATCATGACATATTTTGTTTTTCATCCTTGACCTTTGTTATCGACGTTGAAATGAAAAAAACAAGCATTACATCAGCTTTTATTCAGAACGCTTTCCTCTATTTCTAAAAAAGACTTCATATTCCCTGACAGTGGAAGATGTTTTATTTTTTTAATAGACACAGTTTGGTGTTTTTTGGTTAACGACGTTAAAAACATATAGAGCTTTGTTCAACGATTAATTGTACACAATATAGAATTTTAAGGCCACTCATGACCACTGAGTTATAGCCATTTGATTAACCATTTAAAATTTTAATTCATTTCTAAGTGAAATGCCAACAGATTTTGAAGGCATGAATGTAAACTCATTTAAATTTGGTTTAAATTTCACATAGCATTTAAGAGTTATTACAGTTTAAAACTTTGAAGTGCTTTATAAATGATCACATTGTGGCCCATGGTTTAACTTTTAACCTGATTTTACTGCAATTTCCTCAGCAAGTTTGAGATATCCTACTAACCACAAATGGACAACCAGGACTGAAACATAACCTCATGTGCAATGGCAATATTATAAATATATTCCAGTAATTCACTTTTTGGAATATAGCATCTGACTGTAAAAGAGAATTGGCCGGCTTTCTGTGAATACAAATGTCTGCTCTCTAAGGTCTGGCTTAGATCGTATGGAGAGACTTGTTCAAAGCTAATGTACGGTAGATCAGTTAGTCAGATTTCTGATGTCACACCCCTAGATGCAAGATGACAACCAAGCTGTTATAATAGAGTGACCAATAGGACACTCTGAAATGCTAACAATGACTGCTGAGAGTTGTTCCACAAAGCATGATTACTAGCTGAGCCAGACTGATTTCAGTAAATCCATCCTCCTTCCCAAAATCCTTCCAGAAAGCAGGTTTAAGTAATCTTGAGCAAAGTTAACATAGCAACGTATCCTTCCTGAGTAACCTGATCCCTATTAGGCTAGTTCGCTGGCTGAACCTCAGCTATGGTTTAATAGTTCTTACAGTCCTCTGGAACAAATGAAACATGGTGCCTTCACTGCCATTTTTTTTTTTTTCATATTGTGCCCATAACCTCAACCTCCACACCCATACATTACTTCCTGAATACTGAACATTTCCATTGGACCCATATTTTGAGCTCCTTACTATGATTGTTATTCCTAGGAAACAGGACTTTGTTATTATAATTAGCCAACATTTTGTACATTTCTAAGTAATCCACATGGCTAGTTTGATCTATATATGTATCATAATAGTTCTACTAAACTGTTAGTTCACCTACTTTTCCAATAACATAATCCAGAAATCACTACAATTGCTAATTAACTAATTTGTAAGGAACATTAATTAAGGCTAACAAATTATTTTTGTGGAATTTAGCTACATGGCAGAAACGTCAGTGTGGCTGGAGTAACCTGCTAATTACATCCCTAAAATCTCAAGATAATAAAGGTTACCAAAGAGTAAAGTGTGCGCTTCCAAAATTACTCACAATTTGTCAATTTCTGTTCTTTATCGGCCCATTTTCTTTTGCATTATGGGTAGGAACTTTCCTGTGTGCACCAGTGCTTTTCAATAAACTCCCTTCTTCGAATTCATACTCATTTTTCATTGATTTGGCTTTATTGAAAAGTGGATCGCTTATTTGATGCATGGCCTCACGATGGCTTGAGCTGTAAGAGAATTGTCCATAAAGAAGTAGAGCAATGAGAATTACAGCGGGGGATATAACATTTAAAAAGTCCTCACTCATCCATGCATCACACTGCCTTCCTTCACCGTTATTTAGTCAATTCCTGGTTGTGGTGTATATATTAAATATGATTCTCATATTTCACATTGCATCTGAATATGTATTACTGCAAAGGGATGTTATTGGTTGCAGATGTATATGCGCGCGCGCACACACACACACACACACACACACGGACAAACATTGTAAGAGGATGTTTCTCACACAGGGAGGCCAATCAGACTTAGCTGTCTCCTGGTGCAGCAATCAGCAATGATAGGCAGACCAATTACATCACTTAGTCATGTGATATCAATTATTCCACTCCACAGATCATATACTAACACAACATTACATTTGCAGACATATATATATATATATATATATGTATCTCAGTTGTATTTGGATTTTTCTTAAAAAGAGAAGAGATAAAAAAATATTTTTTGTAACTTTATGTCATTTTAGATTAACTTTAAATGACATTTTCATTTTTAGAGTTAATGAATCCACTTAATATATTATATTAAATTATACACATTTTTTATTATCATACCACATTAGTGCCACCTTATTTCTCCTTGTCAGTCCAATTTGTCCTTATTTTTGTCATATTTCATTTTCAGACATTTTAATGAACAAATAATGAGCACAGCACGAAAAAAAGAAAAACATAATGGTTTTGACGAATCTTTAAAATTATGTAACTGCAAAACTAATGCATCTAGGAAGTGATCTTAAAATCTCTGAGGGGTTCATCACAGTTTGCCAGTATTTAAAACAGTCTATCCAGCATTCTCTTTTGTTCTGCCAAATGGCAATGGGGAGGAAATGTTCAAACGTATTACCACAGATTTACATTCTCCCCTCAGGTTTACAACACAGTAGTACAGTGTGTACCTAGGACTTTACCACCAAACCCCACTCTCCTCTCTGACAACTCTATTACAGCACAATCAAGAGAGGGGGGTGTACGGGAATGGAAGGAATCCCACCAAGCTGAGATGGCAAACAGTAATTCTACAGAGCAAATTGAACTTAGAATCCAATTCCATGGACAGATTTGATGTGTTTCTCAGACTTGCTGCAGAAATTAACTTGTAGAAAGCAGAATTGTAAAACAAATGTATTGTAAGCCATGTTTGCAGAGCGTCAATTGTATCCACTAGCTGTATGGTGAACATATTATTGATGTTCCTTGTCTATTGGATATTTTCAGCAAATTCTTGGTAACACATACTATTTATGGGTTTCATTTGTGTAGTGCATAGATTGCATTTTACTGTAGAATACTAAGCTTGGTCCATGCGTGTCACAATCAGAATCTAGTATTTCTTGCACATACTAATCTTTACCTGGGCAACCTGCCCAGACAGACATTGAAACAATGTTTTGTTCTAATTGTAATTACATTGCAGAGAGATGCCTGAGCAACAGCAATAGCAAAATTATTCTAACATGTTCCATTATTAGTGATCTGCAGAAATATATGGATTGCACTGAATTAGGTAAGATGAACAATGAAAAAACAATAACTAAAAACAGATCCTTTAGAAAAAAAAAAGGAACACCGGCAACGAAGAGGCGATGGAGAGTTGTGGTTTTGTGTTCATTAAACTTAAACTTGGAGTTAAATGAACTGTGAAATCACTATAGGCTAGCACTCGCAGTTTCTTGTAAAGACATTTACATTGTGCATTACCTTCGTATTATAGGGAGAGTTCTGCTGAACCCACTACTCTTTGGTGACATGAATGTAACAATCTGTTGTTTTATGCATATTATGGTCTTACTTTGTGTAATTACTCCTGTAGCACTATTAACTGGAGTGGATTCTATTTATAAAGTTTTTCTCAAGTGGACCTGGAAGGCCTTACTGTTTTTTGGGAATGTTGTTCTTTTCATTAATGAATACATGTGTGCAGCACTGGGACAATATTATACATTTTTTGATCTTGATATCAAACAAGTCCCCACCCACCTTACTAGGCTTTCCTTCCATTTCAGTTTCAGTTCCCAGGTGTTACTGGCATGCAAAAGTTCATCAGGCAGCAATTTTGGTACATCAGATTGTGAGGCCAAACTCAATAAAATGGGCAGAGCAGATATGACCTGTACTTTCCTGTACATAAACATGTCCCTGAGTGTGTTATTCTGTGTATACTGTTATTGCTTCTTCTCAATAATGGCTGTTGATTAGCCTTACTGAAATATTTTAACAAGCTGCATTTGGTTAGAAACAGTCCCTGTGAATGTAGTCGCTTACTATATTGCAGTCAGTGTGTATGTGCTTTTGGTAATGTGTGCAGGCAGGAGTGGCTTAGTATGGACAATTATTGCTTTTTCACCTATTTGCATTTGGAGCTTAAATTCAATTAGTTGGCCATTGTTTTTAACTAATGAATCAGTTGAAGTCACTTAAATCCATTAAAGGCTCTGTAATTGTCTAACACTGCCTCAGTAATTATGTCATATAAAATACTGTCACTGTCACCTAAAGTGACTGTGTGTGTGTGTGTGTGTGTGCGTGCGCACACGTTTCTGTGTGTGCGGTCAGAACCTGGGTGTGGGGGGCATGGCTGCTTGCAGGTGTGCTATTGTGATTCTATGTAGTATGTCCATTTAGTTTATCATGAATTTAAATGTGCTCAAGCTGTGTGTTTGTGTGTTTTTATGGTTTCCAATGTAAGGTGACTGCATGTGTGTTTTTCCAAAGTCTCCCATGTGCTAGAGGTGCGTCAAGTGCCAAGAAGAACAGACGCTCTGGGAAAACGGGGCTCACTGCAGGAGACAGCGATGTTTAATAAACCAATGCGGCTGGCATGTCTATGCTTGCAAGCACACACACACACACACATACTGTTTAGTGTTTGATTGAGAATGTGTGTGTGTGTGTGTGTGTGTGTGTGCACATTGATCCAGGAGGCTAGTTTTGGCTTACTGGTTAAGTAGAAATATTTTTGCCTCCTTGTGAGTACACACATTTTGGCCTTGGGAGGCCGGAGGAGAAATGTGGAAATGGCTTGATTGAATCACAGAGAAGGTACTTGGATAGTACAAGATGACAGAGTTGGTACTCTGCATTTTGCAGCAACAACCTGAGAGCTTATTTCAAACTTATCCAAGACCTCCTGATTGAAAGAAATGATGCAGCTTTGAAAAACTATGCCTTTGTATCCAGTTCCTTTTGACTGTGTTTTTTTCCTCTGTAATGCTGGTGGGGATTCTGAGGTGCTTGATCTTACAAGGCTGACATTCAGTCTTTTAATGGTGTTGCCTATTCTTCAACATTATGTTGAAAATAGTAAAATAGTATTTTTCATTCCAAATTGCAAATGACATTGCAGCTAGTTGGCTTACACAAAAACATACATCACCAGTGTGACAGAAAGAGACAAATGCCACTACTGTAGGTGTTTCTGAGAGATAAGTGATTGCACAAGGATATACTCTTATTTTGACCATATCATTTTTAGGCAATGTGCACCACTGTCAGTTCACCACTTTGGTCAAAAGAACATTTGGATTGATTGGCAGAGATACCCACTATAACGTGCACTGACACAAATTGTGGTATACGCAGTGCCTTGCCAGATGACGTCAGATGGCTTGTCTGACAAAAGTTGAGCCAGGTTAAATTTTTTTGCCAGACAATCCCAGTTGTTTTGTGCTGCTGCAGGATCTCCCCTCCTGCATGAGCGTACTGGCCCCATTCAGATAAATGAGAGGGCTGCGTTTTTTCACGCACTGTTAAAGTCGTGAAAAATCATGATTTTCTTTATTCATCCATTCAGCTCTTGACTATTGGTGAGTGGGTGAGTGACTCACTAGTACATTGACAACTTTGATGTATACCCTAGCTCTTTCTTTAAATTAATTACCACAATGTCAATGGGCCAAGGGCTTCTAATTACAAGTACCATTTTAGTTTTCTGTCTCACCAAAAACATTATTTATTTGTAAATTTCAAACATAAAAAATAGAAATTCACTTGGCACCATGCTACAGCACATGAATCGATGTCCCAGAGGACATTAAAGGGCATCTTGATTTTGTGTTCTCTTCATATCATTAGCAGGAGTAATGCATTCTAATACAAGTCTAATGTGAGAAAAAATTCCTTCCAATCCAATTCAGCTGGTGCATGTGATTATATCAACCTTCACTTAAACCCCTTAACATCTGTCACTGGAGTGTAAGGACATGCATGCACAAACATTTACTCTGACTGAGAGGAAGAGCCAAGACACGCTATTTTTTTCCTTTAAACATACACATTCAAGCTGCTGCCTGCGAGGACTGACTGACGGATGTTTTATGTAACGAATGGACTGGCTTGTCAGGATGTGGGAAAGAGCTAGTGGAGATACTAAAAACAGCCCCATCCCAGTGGCCAAGACCTTAATGATCTCAGCCAACCACAAGACTTCCACAGAAAACAATAATAATTAGGGGTGGGCAGCAGATTGATACCAGGTCCCTGTGTGTGTATTGGGCTTTGTGCGTGTATGTGTTTGTGTGTTGTGCCTGCTATTGTGGGAGTGTTTGACTCAGGGGATATAAATCAATGTGTCACGTAATTGCTTGAGTGACCTTTACTGATAAGAGACGGTAGCCTTTTGAAATCTCTATCTGTCTCTGTCACTTTGGCCATCTTCACCTCTCAACCATTGCATTCTCTGTCACATGCTCTCACATCTTTATACTCACACGAAAACTCTTTAGTAATCACTTGGCTTGGGAAGGCTTTGTATTGATGTGCTTATTGTTAACCCATGCACAACTTCATTCTTATTCTGACTGCTAATCCAATCACTTATTTAATATTTGTCAGTTTAATTTCCAATAAGAAAGGCCCATTAAAGAGATGACCTTACCTACCATGACCTTTAGGCCGCCACTTTTATTTATTTATAATTATTTCGATTATGTGAGAGCAACCATAGATATATAGGCTATAATCAATTTGTTATTCCAATATTTCTACATTAGAAAGGCCTGCTGAATTGTTTTGATGGAGACATCTTTCACAAATACACCTTTGCGTGTTTAGATGGATATTATTATTTTATTTAGTTAAAAGAAGTCCTGGGAGCGAAGACAATAACTTCCTCTACTACTGTTATAGGATGTAGGCCTGTGGGTAGAAAGTATTCCAATGGGGTGGACAAGGCAGACAATCCAACCCGAGCATACAGAGAGCAATGGTGAGTAAGCACCTTTAGATTTGTGATACATCTCAGTGCTCCATGGTAGCCAGTATCCAGCATGTGTAGGGATTCTGAAGATGCATGCATGTATATAATGTAGTCCAGACATAAAGGTGGCATCAACACGACACTTTTTAGCCTTAAAGGAAAAGCAAGACTTGTTTCTAAAATAGAATCCCAATTTCAATGTGAGGCTGAAATGAAAGTGAGTCATCAATTATAATTCCAATATACTTGTACTGAGATACAGATTCAATGTCAGAGCCCTGCGAAGTGGTGATATGCAGACTATCATGAATTTTGTTTTGTCAACATTCAAAACAAAGGTACATTGTATAATATTAAAAGCAAGTTGTAGTCGACAAAGAGCCTGGTTTGGTGTAGATGCAAAGCAATACTTGATCAGCATCAGTATCATCAGCATAAAAGTGGAAATTTACATTGGACATATTTTGATTGAGACTGTGTGTGTGTGTGTGTGTGTGTGTGTGTGTGTGTGTGTGTGTGTGTGTGTGTGTATATATGAAAAGCAGTGGTCCCAGAACCAATCTCTGGGGCACGCCCTTGGATGCACACCCATGGATGCACCAAGGGCACTAGAAGTGATACCTTCCACCTGCACACATCTGCCTGATAGATAATTTTCAAACCAACAGACAGTTTGTTCTGACAGTCCTATACTCATAAATTTGTTTGTTTCAGTGTTGCATGATCCACTGTATCAAAATCCTTGGATAAATCATTAAAAAGGGCTAAAATAATGTTGCTTGTTGTCTAAGGAATCAATAAAATCATTAACTACTTTTAAGGGAGCTGTTTTTTCCTAAAACCTGATTGAAAATTGCACAAGAGATTATTAGTAAATAAAAGGTTTTTCGATATAAGAAGTCTTTTAGTTCTAATATAGTTCAATATCTTGATCATAATTTAAACAGATTTAGATGTTGAGCTTCTGTGACATTCCTTTCCATAAAAGTGCAGTTTAGATTTGTAACATTTATTTATAATCATTATTATAGTTTCCAGCTTGAGCTATTCATATCTAAGACTGTCAATCACATCAGTTTCTAAGCTTTTGAATGGCATTCATTGATTTCTTCACATGTAATTAACTTTGAAAGCCACACAAAGTGCACGTACAGGCAGCACAGTTAATCATTCCTTAATTCCTGCCAGTTTTTCGAAAGCTGTGCCCAGTCTTCTCACACCATGGTTAATGCATGTCCACTGTACATTTCTTTGGCTGGATGTCTTCTATATTTTGCATCTTTCTCAGCTGCCAATATCTGTGAACCCTCTCAGCAGCTCCCTCTACCCATCCGGCCTTCCTCCAGTTTATTTTATTTTCGTGTGCCTGACGTTTTTGTCATTTACAGCGGTGTGTCGTGTTAAATCTCTCCCCTGCTGTGGCAGGAGCCTGTGGAGAAGGAAGGAAAAAGGGGAGGAGGAAGAGAAGTGAACAGAGGAGTGATTTGTTGTTCCAGGTAGTTGGTTCTTTGGGAAGTGTAATGGCCGATGGCTCTTCAAAGCTTCTCCCATCTGTCATAAATGTTCACTGAAGATGGACACACACAACAGTTCACTGCTTGGCTGGGATGCAGCTGTGTGTCAAAGATCCAGGGAGCATGTGAATGAGGATGTTTTACTGCTCTAGTGTGTGTGCCTGTGTTCACTTGGGTGTGGGGTTATGTGTAGGAACGAACTAACATTATTTGGATCTACATATGTGTTTGCTTACATAAAAATGTGTATTAACATGTATATGCTAAAGTTATTTTTTTTTTAAACACTTTTTGTACCTGTGCATTTATCTGTTCATGTGTGTGTGTGCGTGCATCTGCAATATTTACTGTAATCACTGAATGGCTGAGGTGGGAAGCTCTATTACACTACATAGGAACAAGGAGTACTTAATAACATTGTCACCTTGCTCTATACTTAAGCTCAAGTAACTGCTCTAAAGAACTGTTGTCAGTTACACTGCGGCTCTCTCCCTGTAATGGAGCCAGTCTTCTCTGTCTTGTCTGCCGCTCCACCTGATTTCCCTCTTTATTTCAGTCCTTATGTGTCTGTCTGTTTCTGCCCACGGCCTGGTTTTCATTGCAGCTTAAAAAGCCACCGCTGCTGTAGTTGTCGAATAATTTTAATCGTTTTGCCAGGAGGAGCATACAAAACATGATTCTTTTGGAAGAAAACACAGAACTCTGAAAGTACCGGAAAGATGGAGCTGAAAATGGCTTTAATCTCAAATTAACCACAAAATTAGAACCGAAGGAATTCAAGACACTGTCTGTTTTTCTCAGTGTTTGCAATACTGGGACATTCTACTTCACTCTGATTATATTTCAGCTTGCTGATACACATTCACTTATGTTATCAACCACTTTATATGTCCACTTATCCTACTCAAGGATGTGGAAGGCTGGAACATATCACAGCATGCATGGGGTGAGATGAAGTATACCCCGAAGTATAGTAGGGAGGATGCTTGCAGTCACAGTTGCACGAGTTCTAGCTTCTCTAAAGGCCAGTTCAGACCAATCATATGCGATGGGATGAGGTGAAACTTACAACTTTTTGCAACGCGCCTGCTCTACAACATTATGAGACCTGCCAGTGTACACCAATGCGACAGTAAACATCAATTCGACTAGACAAGACTGTGTATTGTTTCAATAGCCATGACTCTGTACTTCGTACGATACGTTCTATCTGCCAGCCTTTGAGGCATTATGTAAATAGATATAATTTGTAGTTTCCTTAAAATATGAATGAGGATAGTGAGTTACATGCTAAAGTTGCATTTCTAGACGAAATGGCAAAAACATATTAAAGTGGGTCAAGATGACCAGTTGATTGGCTATTAAAAGGTGTCTTATGTTCAAAAATCAGCCACTGGTGATTAGACAAGCTGGGTCGCAGGTCTGAGAGGGGCCAGTTCACACCGCTGCAACTTTTCCCTGCAACGTTTCATCTCATTGCAAATCTTTGGTCTGAACTGGCCTTAAGAAGGTAATGCCGTAGCAAATCTCTTTAATTCATTTCTGAAATACTTCAGCAGAAAAGGCACACAGCACACTGCTTTGAAACTGACTTAAGCAGGAGTCTGGTTGTCTCAGAATGATTCCTAAAAATGAAGGTAAAAAGACTACCTAAAGGGCACTTTCTGAAAAAGATGATTCAGTATTCCTACACATCACGAGTCACAGTGCTATGAGGTGTAGTAAATAGTTGATGAGGGCTCATTGTAATTGCCGTAAATTTTTCATGGATAGGAAAGATGCAGAAAAACAAGGACTGACAGCCAGGAACGCAACGCCACACACACACACACACACAGACACACACACATTCACTCCCATACACCTTCAATAGACATAAATGCACACATACACATTAGCCCCAAGGATGTGCTCAAAATGCAGTCTATTAAGTTTGTTGTTGGGACAGTATTGCATTATGTTAGTAATGTGTCATGGGAATTGTGTGCTGCTGCTGTAAAGGGGGGTCCACAGATGTGGATTAATGATAATAAGACTAAAATTCATGTTCAGGATATTGTCTTTGTGTGTGATCAAATAATTTCTTATTGATTTGTGAACCAGGCTTTTTGAGTCTAAATATGGGTCCCTGCAAGAGGTAAACAACCTGTTACATCTTTACAACTAGGCCTTTTATCATAGGAAACTCTCTGACAAAGGTTTGAAACTTTAGAATGCATAAAAGATGGTAAAGTACGTCAACAAGTAACTTTGGTCCCCAGGGTCAAACAATTACAAACAAAGGCTAGATGTCCATTGATTTCTTCCTAGTGTGTTCCAAATGCCAATCAATGGAGTGTTTGAAGTGTTTTGAAGTACAATTTCTTTTGTTGATTTATTTGAGCTTTTGCTTGCTGAGAGTAGACATTTTGTAAAATGCATCTAAGACGTTAAACAGATGAATTTGTCGTGTGTGTGTGTGTGTGTGTGTGTGTTGGTGTATCTGTCCCTCATGTCATTTTGCAACTATTTAAAGAATTATTGGGCTTCCCAAACTTGCAAGCACATGCCCTCCAAATAATAGTTAATTTCAGCATTCAGTAGCAAAGACAGTAGGGAGGTCTCAGGTGGCACATAGGAAATACTTTTCAGAAAAATTACATTAGATATTTTTTTTATTCTATAATTTATTTTGTTTTATGTATTTGTGGGGCACCATCGTGAATGATAGCATTACTCTCATGTGGTTTTCCCCTGATTTAAATAAAATAAAAATAAAAATCAATGATGATTAAAAAGGTTGTCTATACGTTAAGGTCCTGTTTAAGTGCATACAAATTCACCAGCATTGCCCTGCTACTAGTGGTCTCCCTTAAATGTATCTCACCAACAGATGTCACAAAATTCTGTTCAAGGTTTCTAATCGTTTCAAAGTGGACACAATGTATTTTGTCCTTGCTTCTGGCTCCCTTTTAGCTACAGAATTGAATCTAAAAGTGTAGTGTTTACACTGAGTCACCGGTTAATTGGCATACATGCACAATCTGATGCAATCTAATGCAGCAGCTTTGCACTAAACCTACCTTTTATACAACTACATTCAGTTTTCTGTTGACTTTCTATGGACATTTTTGAGGCAGTACATTGGTTGATATTGTACTGCCTTGTATATTATTGAAAGGTGTTCCCAATATGTAGCCACATCATTGAGATATATGAGAAGCAAAACACCTTAAAATATGATGCAGTCCACAACACTGAATCAATAACTCTCAGACACAGGGTCAACAGGAGGGATGTGGAGGCATCGTGTTGTCATGTGTGCAGATGTACAAATATGATTGGTTTTAGTTTTAGGCTGCATTTCTTTTCAAGTCAAGTGTATAGATTCTTGGCTGATCTATTAGCTGTGACTCAGAAAATTATATTTGAACTTTTTCCTTTATTGGGGTTAAGGCTCTAGTGGTCCTTCACCAGTCAACCATATTGATCTGCTGTTAAATCCAGCTTTTAGCTTCCTTTCACATCTTGCTGACTCTTTTCAGATCTTCAACAGTTCTCTTGTTTCCAGGTTGACTTGGTTTTCTCAGCTGTTTTCCCATCCACATGTCCTCAAGCAACAGGGAAAGAGAGTCCATTTATAATTTCGTTCACGCACATTTGCTTGCCTCATTAGTCAATATTTCATATATTTAAATATGTATAAAAACGTGTTCTGCTTTCCTCACCAGACTCTAATTGAGCAATAGTGTCTTCTGTGTATCAGCACCATCGCAATTTTAACTAAAAACTTGCAATTAAAGTGATTGGACCAGTGCCAGCTTTACATTTTTTACTCAGATTGAATGTTTGACATGCTTTTTCAGGAAATTGCTAGGTCTGGCATACCTAGGTTTTGTTCTTAAAATTAAGATGTGCACTGGTTCAGAGAGAAAAAACGAGGGAGCGGAGAAGTTAAGAAAGAAGAGAGGAAATGAGGAAGAGGGAGGAGAGGGGTTTGAGAGGGATGGGAGTGAAAACAAACAATGAAAGGGTGCCACCTGTCACTAGATCTTTGAAACATACATGCAACCACACACTCTCTGCAACCACCCACACATGTACACACTCACACACACATTCCCCAAACACACACACACACACACACACACACACACCACCACCACCACAGACACATACACACCACCTGTCTGGGTGTTTGGGGAACTATTTAGGCAAGTTGAGCAACGATCTGTCTCATTCATCTCCAGCGTAAACAAGAGCAGTTGCCGACGGTCTGTTGGCATAGAGCTCTGGAGACTTTGTGTGTGTGATCAGTTGTTTTGCGTGTGTGTGTGTATGTGTGTGCAGGAATCATGCAATGTGGAACTGAAAGAGAGCGGCAAAAGGAGGGGGGGGGGGGGGGGGGGCATGGCCCAAAATTATGAAACCCATTAAAGGTTGTTAAATTTAAAAACGGGAAAGAAAGCCCCCACAACACCAACCAAAACAACCAGCA
>JAVQJL010076645.1:0-12500 GCA_036024295.1 Nannoperca obscura
CTCCTGAGGTGTGGCCGCCGCCGCCGCCGCCTCCTGAGGTGTGGCCGCCGCCGCCGCCGCCTCCTGAGGTGTGGCCGCCGCCGCCTCCTGAGGTGTGGCCGCCGCCTCCTTTTTTTCCCACTAGCCCGTGTCATACATCTGTGTATTTTCCCATTGTGATGATGTGTTTTAACTTTACTTGAGAAAATACATGGTTCTTCTTTATCTTGAGGAATATCTACCACCTTTGCTTCACCTTTACACCCTTACATATATAGCAAGCATGCTGGCCTTGCTAAACTACACGGTACCAGGATTTCACCAAATAATTGTGTCCAAAAGTATAATTTTTCAATATGATAAAGTTTGCTCTGCAATCTTTCACTCTTGACTTTTGATCCCAAACACTGGAAAGAAGAAGTGGTAAGTCATGTTTCTGTAACTGTTAGAGACCTAAAACCATTTCATTGTATGCCTGTGGTATCTGGAGGGCTTTTATTTTTGGCTGCGTGATTCAGTGTGTGTGTGAATTTATGCGCATTGGCTTGTTGTTATTCCATGTATCTGTGTGTATATGAGTGTGCATGCCAACAAGAGAGTGACAATGCAGAAAACATTGTGGCTTATCGGCGCAAAACAATGCCCAGATAAACAAAGACACAGGAAGCAGCTGGGGACAGTATGACAGGATAAAGGTTGATCTATCACAAACTGTCATTACCACTTAACCACGGCAAAGCTGGCTTTTAAATTGACCACTATGTGGGGGAAGAACATAGACTATGGTCCTTGCACAGCATAAGGTACTTCAAGACAACAACAGACCATGTTTTATACAGAGAATATTCCCAGTTCTCTCCCACTTGGCCCTTTCTGACCAAACAAGGGTTTATTTTTAGCCTTATTACACCACGCTAGCCAATGAGTAAGCAGAAAGGTATTTTCATGTTAATCTATGGGCTTTGGGGAATACAGCAAAACATTTCTCTGTGAGAGCATCAGAGGGTAAGTTGAGTGATATATGAGATCTGTACAATGACTCCATGATCCCTATTGTTTGCACTTCCTGGATGCAATTTTGTCCTTTTCTTAGTATTCTTTCTTTGTGTCTCCTGTCTTCCTCTGATATTTGTACTCTGCCATCTTTGCGGGAATAAGTGTGACATTCAGTGTGTTTTTGAGCATTAGATCCATAACTCTCTCCGAAGTTGTCATTTTTACATTTATGTTTGTGTAGGTTAAAGAAAGGAGATCATAAGTGAGCTTTAGAATTAGAAAGCCTTTGTCATTATACACAGTACAATGACATTTAAGAAGCAGCTCCATGAGTAAGAAGAGCTGTGAGCAGCTGAATCTGTGCGCCACCATCTTGAAAAAAACTCTGCTCCAGGTGAGGCTTGAACTCACAACCTCGGCATTGCTCTGCTGAATACTGTCGTATAAGTACCACGCGCTAACCGATTGCCCCACTAGAGCTAATGATAGACATATTTGTGATCTTCGGACAGAGCTAGGTTAGCTGTTTCCCCCTGCTTGCTGTCTTGCAAAGCTATGCTAAGCTGCGCTGACTCCATACTTGTGCTACAGCCACGCAGTAGCAGAGCAGAATGGGGAAAAACAAGACAAACACCCATTATTTCGACCTGTGTGCGTTCCAAGATGGTAAAACCACTGCTAACCTTGTAGCCACAACAGATAAATAGTCTAAATTGTTTGTTGTGTTACATATTTGTAATAGTTTATTACCAAGTAAAAGCAGATCAAACAAACTGTGAATATCTCCCTCGCCAGTGATGGTGGTTTTGCAGCCATGTTGGCAGCAGCTTGTGGAAACTTCTGTGGTTCTTTTTGAAAGAGGGAAATTTAGCTGTCAGAAAGGCACAATATCTGAGTCAGTCTGACGCGAATACTTTTTCTCACTTGGCTGCTCATAATTGAGGTCTGAATGATGAGATGCAATAAATCATTCAGAAAAATGTCAAAATTAGTTTTGATTTCTTTAATAAGTTTGATTCCAAAACTAATTATCATGTATTAAATGAGAAACTGACTTTTGGAGTCAGACAGATATCTAATCCAAGAAGCAGTAATGATGTTTAGCTTCAGTAGAGTTAATCATTATTGTAACGGCCTGAGTAACATGTTGACTGTTGAGTTGAGTGCTGTATTCAGACTTGTAGTTTAGTTAAGATAAATGGGAATGTGTTATGGGAGTAGAGATATTTACAGAGCGTCAGTGAACATGTTGTTAGCTAAGAAGCTGTGAAGCCTGTCTGTCATTTTGAGTTACCTATGACAATGAAGCATGCCGGGGGGGAGGGACACAGAGAGGGTAGGTGAACGTTGTTATGTTTCCGGTTCGCGGGTGCGTTGCATGAAAAAGAGACAGAAAAGCTATCTACAAAAAGTAGGTTTTGTTGTTTTGGCGTTGGCCCCGGCCTACAGGAGCCTGTGTATTGTTTCGTAATAAAGATACGAGCAAAGTGGAATAACGTCTTGTCGCTGTGTGAGAGCAGGATGCTACATTATTATAAAAGTGTACGTCCATTGTTGGAAGGATTTCTTGCAAGAATGCAATACATATATAACTTCTTTCAGAACTGAAAGTAAATAACCTGAAGAAAAAAGACTGAAAAGTAACTTATAAGATCTCCATTACAAACATCCTCAGGATAACATCATGCGTTTTGACTTGATGACATGCTGTCTCTTTTAAAACACTAAGAGAGAGGAGGATCATGAGGATCTGAGTTAAAGCTCCTAAAAATACCAAACAATAACTCATTCCCACTGTTTAAAACTCTCAACCGCAATAGAGAAACTTTCAGAAAAGTGAGAGTCCCCTCTGACCATCTCGAAATCAATCTTGAAAAGGCTCTCTTTGTGAATGAATCCTGTTGAACTCTGTGGTACAAAAGCTTGGCCTGGCTGACATAAACACACCACCTGAGCTTACACTCACACATGGTGCACACCACACCATATGTTTAATGTGAATGGAGCTCATGTCCTGGGCAGAAGGGAGAGTTGCTATTGTATGTAATTCTTCCCAGATGAGGTGGGTGGCAAGTCAGTGTGGTGAAGGGGACTGCCAAGCCCGACGGCAAAGGTACATACATTCTCTGAAACGCTGCTACAGACACACACAATGTTCACGAGTCAGTGGGCCATTTTAACCGTCTTTACCTCTTTATTGTAGCTATGTTGCGTGGTGTGTGAATATGTTAAAGAATAGGTAAACATTTTGGGAAATATGATTATTAGCTTTCTTGCCAAGAGTTAGATCGAAAGATCAATACCACCCTCATGTCTGTCCGTTAAATATACATTTGTATTAAGCAGAAGGTTAGCTTAGCTTAGCTCTGCCTAGCTGGCAACCTTACAGAGATGATAAGACTCCAGGATGTCACTGCATCTGGCCAAAATAGTGTCCGCACATAACCTTTCCAAAACCAAAACATGTAATTTTTACACTTCAGTTGTTGTGCGGATTAAACAAATGGGATATAACGTGTAAATTAGTGAGCTTTAAATGTGTTAGGGTAAGTTTTATTATCTTTGGACAGAGCCAGGCCAGCTGCTTCCCCCGTCTACAGTCTTAGTGCTATGCTACGCTAAGCTGGCTTAGGTGGCTCTAGCTACATGTTTAACGATCAGATAAGAGGTTAAAATTATTCGCGTCAAACTTGGCAAGAAAATGAATAACAATTTCCCAAAATGCTGCACCATTTCTAAAACGACCATTAATCACACACATTTTTCAGTCAGAAAATAATAAAAATGGCCATCGCAATTGTCAAAGAAGTTGATGCTTGATAATCGAACTCAGAAGATCTTACCTGAGCACAGTTCTCCCTTGAAGCGCAGGCAGTTGAAGTCATCACACTCGCACAGCTTTCCCCAGACTTTTCCAAAGTCACTGCTGTGGCACACACACTGGCCACACACGCAGTCTCCGCGGCCGCTGCAAATGGTGGACTGAGGTCCTCCAGTGCCCGTGTGTCCACTGCAGCGGTCCTGCTCTGTGGGATTATAGTCACCCTCTGCACACTCGCAGTGTGGCCCTAAGCGACCTGGGTGGCACAGGCAGATGCCACACTCGTAGGTGCCGTTGCCATGGTTACATTTGGGGCTATTGGGCTGGGCTTTGCTCTGGCACTTGCAGTCACACTCAAAGGTGACGGTGATGGAGAGGGAGTCCTTGAAGCCCACAGGCTTAATGATGAAGGTTTTGTTCTTCTGTTTGGGGCAACCGCGAGCTCTGGCCTCCACACTGAAAGAGACCTGGATGAGGAGGGAAGTGAAATTGTAAATGTCAAAGTTGTAGCCCTGGCAAAAACACACACAGATACACTTTGTAAAACTGATCATTCTATATCACCGTGGTGTAGACTACATAACACATAACACTTTAATGGTTCAGTTAATATTCTTTTAATAGATGCTCAAATTGTGAGCATAGTTTAATTACTGTCAATGGCAATAGTGCAAAAACGTGACATGGGGAAAGCCTCCATATGTATTTAATCAAAGTAATTGTTCATTCAGCATTACATCCAAATCTGGTAAATGTCCAAAAGTGGGCAGTTACAACATCTGGAGAGACCGCCATATATGGCAAAAATAAGAGGAGCTGAGGCAAAGAGAAAGAAATGTGTTGAGGCCAAAAAATGTCACCTGGAGTGAGGAGAGAACAGGGAAAAGAGCCAAAGACGCTGTGATAAAGAAAAAATGCAAAGGAGAAAAAAAAAGGACTGAAGTGAACTCTTTAAGAAGACAAATGGAGTTTGGAGAAGAAGGACAGAAAGACAAGAAAACTTCAGCTACAAGCGCAGAGACAATGCTGATCCACTTTTTTCCATCATCTGCTCTTTGACAACATGAAGAAATGGGGAAAATCCTACAAGAAGGGAAATGGAAAGAGACCAAAAAGAAGGTGAAAAATAGTATATGGAACAAACATGCTATTTTTTGCAAGCAAGACAATTATGATTATGACCACTAGACTCTTGGTATTTTAATCTCCAGAGATAGGACATGACCATGACATAGAGCATGAGAGCTGATAATATTGTTTTCTTGCAATACAAAATGTTTCCATATTGTGTAAATACAGTAATCCATTTAGCCTGGTGTTCTTAAAACTCATTGTCTTAAAACAAGTACTACGTGTGTTCTTATGCAAACTAATTTAGTTTTGAGGGATTTTTGCTTTATACTTGTGCAGCAATCTGCCATGTCCAGTCTTGTTGCAGGCTGTTAACATAATTTCTTGAAAATTTCTGGAACAAAGAAACTGCACCAGGAACAAAGGGTCTATCTCCAAGGGTTCCCAAGATAGGTCTAATGTTTCCTTTTGAAACATTTCTGGTGAAATAATAAATCCTTTAAAATCCCCAGACCACCGAAACTCCTTTAAATACAACAATCCATGAGGCCATAATCACTCTTAGACATTACTTCATTTTAAAGTGTGAACATGGACTGACCGTGTCTCCTATCTTGAGCCCAGAGCAGGATTTGAGGCCAGGGATGAGCTCTCCATTCAGACAGGTGGCATTGAAGGACAGGGACAGCTCCTCCGGGACGCCTTGAAGCTCCAGCTCCACCTTGGAACGGATTTTCTGCCAACACCAATAAAGGAAAACAGCGGGAAACACATACACATGGAGGGATGAGCATATAAACTTGGAAGGATGAGGATAGACTTCGCGTCATGAGGCCAGTCTCAGATTTGCTTGTGCCAAGCCAAATCCTATGCTCAGACCAGTAATATCAAATCTGATTTTAATCATGTTGCTGACTGACTGTAGAAAACTTTAATTGAAAACAATAAAGCATTTTTATTCAAATAACGTCCTTCTCCGGATCTATTTTCATGACACTTAATTTCCCATGTATTCATTCGGATGGACAGACATACAAGTGCACATGTTAACACACAAGCTAAATCTGTACACACGTCACATAGTTACAGGCGGGTTTAAAAATAAAATAAATGTTCTGACAGTTCACCTGCTATCTGCATAATAAACCCAAATGAAACATAAACAATGAAACGCATAAACAATGACACCTCGCCCACTGAGACTTTGGCTCGACTGTGTGTGTATGACTCAGCCACTGTGGGTGTGTGTCAGAAAACACATGTTATCTCCTGAAACAGTGTCTAGTCTAAGGTGTGTGTGTGTGTAACACTTACAGCGTAGGCCTTCAGTATGAGCTGAACAACATTGCCCGAGTCGTTGGACAGTGTTCCTACTGTTGTGCCAGGAATCAGTTCACTGTAGTTCTACAAGACAGGACAACAGATAGACTGGAAGATTGTTGTCATTGTACACAGAGAAACAATGTATGAACCGTTCATAACTACTAATGTCTCATCAGTTACAAATATATGTGAAATACACCCCCCCTCTTTAAAGAGGTCAAAACTAAAACTTTAATGTCACATAAACATGAAATATTAACAACAAATTGTAAAATATTTTAACAGATTTCTTTTTATCAAATATTTTGTTCCAGATTTAATAATGTGTTATCACACTATCCAGCAATTAAAAAATCTGAGTTTGTATCTTGCTGTGTCTGAACATCATTAAATAGGGATCCAAGAATCTCATTTAAAACCAGTGAGGTTTGGAGGACTTAAGCCAAAACGCTACAGTGTGTTCGAGATGAGATGACGCTTGAACAGAATGAAATGTTGGATGTGCTCAATGTGACCTGCACAGCTCCTGACCTGGTACAGAGGAACCACAGGGTTGGTGACAGCAAAGATGAGATTGATGTTGTTCTCTGACATCTTCTCTGTGATCAGAGCTAGAGATGGGTAATCCTGTAGGGGCACAACCATGCATGCATACTGTAAACACTGAAATGTTCCTTTTCATATTGTTGACCTGTAGATTTAAACTCTTTCATTCTCTCATACTGTTTCTGTCTCCTGTCACCAAACACACACGTAAAGTACACACTAACCATGGTGGTAGACATGCTGTACATGTTGTCAGAGTTAAGGTGGCACCGTCCATCATTGGGCTGCACGATTCCAGCCAGACGACCATCCAGAGCCACGTGAGTCTTAGCATCCGAGGTAAAGATCAGAAGGTGGGATGCACCGGGGCGCCAACCGATCTGATCCTAGTTCCCATCAAACCACGTAACAGTGAAGGGAAAGATAATCAAACAATGTAGTTCCGCTTTTTCGAAATCCGGAAATGCTTGAGTTTTTACGTGTGTGACAGAAGAGACAAAGAATGCAAAACAAAGTCAGAGTTATGTGTGTGAGACAGCGAGTGTGCGCACATGCAGCCTGTCTACCCACCTTGCACACAGCAGCCTGGATGATGGCATCAAAGCCTCCCTCCGGGGCATCTCGATTCCTGGACACCATCTGCTTCTTCACTTCCTCTGTGAAGCGGCTCACCTCCTCCGTCAGAGTCAGAACGTGTTTGTAGCCAAACTGGGGCAGGCAGGTGGTGTTAATGCTGCAAATGAAACAGAGATCAACTGATCAGGATTCGGCAGAGCTGCTGTCAGCTTGTTCATTCATCTGAACATCTGTTTATAAGCCAATGTAAAAAAAAAAAAAGTGTGACCTCACAAATAATCAAAAGCTGTCCAATTATTGATAATATACTTTTTTTAAGTCTTGAGGGGATAAATAACCAGCTGTTAAATAAAACATAATCAGGTGAATATGTTTAAAATATATTTAAATGTTAAGATGCAAAGTTACATAAATCATTTGATGTATTTTCCTATTTTGTTTTGAGAGTTATTTGTGTCACATAAACTGTAATTATCAGACCTAACTGCATACATTTATAAGACATTTTACTTAAAATCTCATGGTGGCACTTGAGGCAAAGTCAGAGGATCAGTTATTAGGATCCACCCTCTGGGCGTAATTGAATATCTGTACAAAACTTCCATCCCATAGTTTCAGTTTTCAGTCGGGACCAAAGTGGTGGATCAACCAACATACCAACCTTTCCATCACTAGAGACTTTAAAGTTGTTTCTCCTGTTCATTAGTAAATGTCCCTGTTCTGAACAGCCCAATGAATTTAGTCTGGTTGAGAAAGGCTCCCCTCCACTGCCAGCGAACCCTCCTTTCTCTCTTTATTGTACACTACTAGACAGAAATTCTGCACTTGTCTTATCTTTTATCCAAACATTCCTGGAGGCTGGATCTCAGTGGACACAAGTGGCAACGTAAATGATCCCAACAGACCTTAAACTACCACATCAGCCTCAGAGGAGCCTTTGGGTGGGGTTACAGCAGTTTGCATTGGGACTCTTACTCTCCGGGTAGATTATCTGCGGCTGATTCAGAGTAGCTGACCAAGCACCAGTGAGCCACTGTAAGCCTTTAACAAGTGCTGTGACGCTGAGCCTGCTTGCATTTTCACGGTGCAACGCTGTGTTTAAAGGTGTCCTCTAAAAAATGATATCATCTGCGTAATGAAGCTACTTCCCACATGCAGACATAACAACCATTGAAATCAACACCAGCAGGTGCATATTAGTAATGTAAAACAAAAAAATGCTGCCACTGAAATAAAGAAGATCTTGTTGTCATTAAGCATTAAGTGTAGGCAATTGTGAATTGTTCCACATTTTGAGAAAAACACTTATTCACTTTGTTACCGTGAAGTAGATGAGGAGATTGAAAACCATCTTATATCTGTATGGTAAGCTAGTACCAGGAGATGGTTAGCTAATCTTAGCCAAAGACTGCAGACAGATAGAAACAGCTAGCCTAGCTTTATCTAAAGGTAAAAAAAAGACCACCTACAAGCACCACTAAACCTGAGAAATGAATACGTTATATCTCCTTTGTTTAATTTGTACAGAATTTGAAGTGTAAAACAACATTTTATGGTTTTACATTTCCCCCTGCGTCCAGTCTTTATGCTAAGCTAAGCTAACCATCTGCAGGCTGTAACTTAACAGACAGGAGAGCGAATAATCTATTTCCCTAAATGTAGAACTATTCTCTTTTGTATTGTTTCAGTTGTTTTATATAAGTTTTGGACTTATGTCTCTAAATAAATGTATATACAACCGTATGTACAATATTAATCTACGTGAATAGAATCAGCAACCAATTCAGAGGGATTTCCCATTTTATGTTTTAATTAGATTTATAAGTAAATGTATTATCCAACACAGTTGAATAATAGACTGTTGATTCAAAACAATACTGAAAAGGGCAACATGACATACATCCACAAGGGTGCAAATACTGTATGAAGCCCTTTTCAAACTTAAAGCCAACCCTACTTATGTGTTACCTGTAGCAGGGGTTCTTCACAGCCTCTTTGGGGGAGATGTACATGTAAGGTGAGAGCGGCTTGTCCACAAAAGCCCCAAAGCCCATGCGGAGGTTGCTGGTGGTGCGGTTCATGGCCTCGGCCAGGCCTTTGCCCAGCGTCCTCAGGCGAAAGAGGTCATCATTCATGGAGTAGGAGAGATCCATGAGGTAGTAGAGGTCCACAGGGTAGTCCTCTACCTGACGCACCTTCACTGTGAAGCGCTTAGCATCATCTGGGAAATGGGATAAAGAAATACCTTTTTTAATAGTTTTGTTTTATATCATTGGTATGTAATTTCTCAATGATACACTGATGTAAAAACCACAAACTCAGATGGTAAACCCTACCTGGCCTGAGGGTGATGTGTAGTTTCTGCGGTTTTATCTGGGTGACGTTTTGTGTGGCCCCCGCTGCCTTGTTGCTGAGGGGCCGATCCTCGATCACCTGCAGTTTGCTGGTTGGAGACGCCAGAGCTGACGGAGCACAGCCCGCTGCCACCAGCTCACTCTTCAGATCACAGCGGGAAGAGCTGGCAACCCCCTGGCCAAAATCCTGACAAAAGAGGCAGGATATTTTTTATCCAGAAAAGCAGCCCGCTTCCAGCAACCTCCTCAGTGGTTTGGAACTCTTTCATTTGTTAACAAATCTAGTAAAATAGTTTATTTACAGAAAACACATCTGTAATAAAGCTGTGTTGAGAGAGACGGGCATATTGGATTCATTTGAAGGCTAAACTGTAATTGGGATGAAATGAACATTATGAAAAAAATGAAATACTGGAATGAATAAGCACTGCAACAAACAAAAATGTCCATGCTTTTTGAAAACCATCCGAGAGTTCAACAAGTGCTTCTGAACATGAAGTCTGAGGCTGAGGTCATCCTGAGAACACTTTGAGTAGGCTGAGTATGTTGACTCCCAGACTGGGTTTTACAGTATTAAATCATCGCACTCATTAGTTTGAACCAGAAAATATGACTACATCCCCAGGAATCAAGTCAAACAGATTTAAAATAGTACAAGGAGTACTGTGCAGATTTGACATTGAAAGGGCACTAAAATGTTTCTTTCATTTCCACCTGAACCTATTTGATTAAAATAAATGCAAGATGCATTCTTATTACTTGGCTGATGAGGGGATCTGTACCACCCTGCACCAGCCTGGCTGGCAGAAAGCTCACTGCTTAAATGAAGTGAAGTGGAAAAGGAACCCACCTCCTGGAAGCACCAAGCACAGCTGGGGTGCACAGCCAGGCATTCCTTGCATGTGCTGGCCCCTCTGGAGGTGCACACATTTAAACCTGTAACCAAAAGGGGAGTTATTTCTCCAACAGCACTGATATACATGATTCAATGTCTGAAAAAAATATATAGGGATTATATGCTGTACCTAGTATTTAAAATAATAACTTTTGGATGAACAGAATTTTGGTATTTTTTGATGTAAGACCAAAGAAAAATTAAACATACAGAGATTGTTTAAGACAGTTAGATGATTAGACCTGCCTTTGATGACAATGAAATTAAATAATAATAAATAAAAAATTCTGATTAGTGAAAAAAAAGCGTTGGACATGTTACCACGACAGGCATATTTTGTTCCGGTGGAAACAATTTGAGTCTTACAGTAAAGTTGGAAACTTGCCTCAAAACAGCCGAAAATACATCATAAGCCTTCCTCTGTAACATTTTCTTGACTACAAAACTGGAAAACAGCAGAACAACAAACAACTGTAACTTACCGCAAACCCCTGTTATTCCAGTAAAGATCAAAACACACATCCACAATGTCCTTTGCGCCGGGAGAGCAACCATCCTGGAGCGCGCTCTCTGCGAGGATGGAGCCTGCCGACGAGCGCTGGTTGAAGAACGCTACAAGTAAAGAAGAACAGGAAAAAAAAAACTTTGTTCATCTGCAATCGACACAACTCCAAATAGAGTCAAATGTCTTAAAGCCACCACCCCTATACTCCGCATCCACGGCTCTCATTATCATACTGTTACAGAGAGTGGGCGGGAATAGTGCAGCATCCACAGCTGTAGGAGGTTTTGGTTTGGTGGAGGGCAGGTCTGAGCATCAAACCTGTGACATATTGTAGCGTTTTTACTGAATATCGCATAGGTTATAGTGTAATATATAATAATATATATAATATTCAAATAGCCTATCATAAAAAAACATGCATATAAGCACGTTTTAATTAAGAGAAAAAAAGCTGGTTATATTTTGACAGTGAAAAAAGAAATGTAGGTAATATTGTCTTCACCAATTAAATTAAATTGGAATTAAAACGTGTTGGAAGTAACGTGGCCTGGCCTTTAAGGCAATTAAGCAATAGCATTGTGTTTAATTTCACAAGAGGTTGCATTAGTATACACTGCCCACTAGGGGACGTAAGCTGTAAAGACAAGTGTTACTAAAACCACAGCACTCCTTGGTAGATCTGAACACTTCAGCTACATGCTACAAATGACCGAATAATGACTCAAACAATGTGTTGTAAAATGAATAATAATAATAGGCTAATATTTAAATATTTCAACAGAACAATTAAGGTTAAAATCACGATTGTTAATTGGCAAGACGATTAAATGACTGATCAAATCTGATTCTACAAGTTTATATGTGATAATGGGTAAATAATACATCTGTTTTTTTGAAGAATGTTGTCTTTAAACAGTCCACTCACCCTGCATGAAGTGCATTCCTGGATGTAGTACCATTTATATCCGCCAGATGTCAGCTTCCTACAATATGTGGCCTGTAAAGCCTTTGGAAGACGTGTTTGGATCACACAACCCTAAACTTATTTGACATCATCTCCCTCTTTTGGCCTTTGTTAAGGATGATTGTGAACACTGAAGCCTATTGGTTGACTGGTACATGAGGCTTCTGCAGGGTAAACGCATGTAAAAGTAGTTGAGATTGTTAGCAAGTAGTGAGAGAACGCTATTTTTCTATTTTAGACATGAGAAAAAAGAACGACAGTGGTGAAGACTAAATATTCTTGTACATTCCAGGTTTCACTGAAATAGAAAACAGCACTAGGCTTCAGTGTTGGTTACACAGTCACCCAAGGTTAAAATTCAATGTTAAATTCCTTGACTCAGACTCCAAGAGTGAAGCTGAAGGTGTCCTGATATGTTTTCAACAATTCAGGGACAAAGAGGATTTCTTATCTGGTTAGCTGAGGGATTT
>JAVQJL010076649.1:0-31292 GCA_036024295.1 Nannoperca obscura
TGTGAACTACTTACAAAAACATTATTATTGTATTTCTGTATGTGTGTGTGTGTGTGTGTGTGTGTGTGTGTGTGTGTGTTTGTGTGTGTGTGTGTGTGTGTGTGTGTGTGTGTGTGGAGGGCGGGAAGGCAAAGGGACAGTGAGATGGAAAAAAAAAAGGGAAGAGATGGAAATATACAGTCAGTGCGAGTGTGTGACTAAACTGACTGCAGCAGAATGACTCACCCTGTTGCTATGGCAACCTAAAGACACGCTCTCCTCTAATGTGCGATTTCAATTGCTGGTGTAGCGGCAGCTAAAGGGGAGAAATGTATATTTCCGGAAATTACAGAGGGAAAAAGGGTTGCAGAGGGCAGTGTATGGAAGCACACAGCGGGCATCTATATCCAAAAAGAAAAAGGTATTAACAAAAACAGAGAGAAAATGCTCGCCTACAACCACACCTCTCTCTCTTTCATTCTCTCAGCGCTGCAGTATGAAACCCAGCAGCTGCTTCTTCTCCACTATAGTGGACTGATGTGTGTGGGTGTTAAGCTCAAATGCCCTTGGTAAGTAAAAAGCCATGTAAAATAAAGTCTGGCCTCTCACCACAAAAACCCCTTTAGAATTAATTATAAGTAAAAGTTTTGATTGTTCCAGTTGTTCATATGCATACAATTGCACAAATGCATATACAAGTAAAAATCTTCCTATGGTAAATTTCCATTCATTTTTAGTGAATTAAACTCAGTAAAACTGCAAATGACACAGAATAATCATAGAAATGAAGATGAAAAACTTGCTACGTTGACTTGTCAGTAAACGTAATTGGACGTTCTGTTTCTGTTTTGTAGCTGTGTGTTGACAGAAACTTCCCCTCTCAGTAAAAGGGAGTAAACACTGAATAGGGAAATGGTGAGGATGAAAACTGAACAGAAGATTGACTTCTGTCATCAAAGACAGCATAATTGCTGAGTTAAGGGACTGTACAAAAATTACTGAATTGACAAGGGGGAGTCAATCTCTATTTATTATTTGGACCCTTGACACCCTTCCCTTAACATCTCAAAATATAGTACTGGGTTGGTATAACTCATTCCACCATTAATAACTAAAGAAGATGGTGTTATTTAATTTACTAAGTAATAATAGCCATCAATGCACAAATTAGAAGTGCAATTAGCAATCTCCAAATTTATGATAAACAAAGCAAAAGGCTGAAGTTAAATTAGTCATAATCAGAATTCAAGTTCAGCCTTTTGTTTGCCATAAATGTAGAGATCCATACTTTCCTTTTACTAAGAGTGGGAGCCAACTTTATATGACACATTTCACTTAAAAAACCTTTTGTCATGATGCAGGCAAAGGTGAATGGAGGGACAACTAACAGATATCATTAAGTGTGATGGGAAAAATAAATCCCTGAAATAGAGACATGGTTGTTGTCCTTTATATAACACCTCTATGACCCCCTATGCACACTAGAACCATATGGATTGAATATAGTCTCAATATGATTTGTAAATATTTATTACGTGATTTGTAACAGAAAAACAAAATTTGAAAATTACTGTACCACCTAGCAGTCGCTTATTTCAACCATATATTTACATTTATAGGTCACTGTATAGAGTATGTGGTTGGTAAATGTATGCAAAGCAAAAATAACCTGATCCATGCGTAACATGAGACGTTTGTAGTTTTAAGTTACAAATCATGTAATACACATTTACAAATTATATTGAGACTTTATTTACTCCATAGAACCACCACTTGTGACTATTTGATTCCTTAATTTTTATTAATCCTGCAAGGAAATGCTGAAATACTAATCATGGGTGTTAAAAACATCCCTCATCCCCTCCCCTTTTTCTGACCACCCCTCCCCCCTAATCAGATGTGTTAATAATATGTGTCCTCACTTTGAATTGGAAGAGGAAGTAATCTAATTTTCCAACACACATACACAACTCCGGTCTGACATACTTAACCTAAAGCTAATTGGCCATAGAAAATGAATCAAACAATTCCCCTCTCCATGTCCTGCTGTTCTGGAGGTGGGAGAAACACAAAAAACAGAAGTAAGGGGAGAGAAAAATGATGGTCCTCATGTTTAATTTAATTGGATCCTTTGTGGACGGAGTCACAGTTCCAGGCAGCTCATTAAGCTCCACTATGGAAAAATAAATGTTCCAATTTAAAGACTAACACAATAAAACAACATAGGCTAATAAATAAAAACACATAATTTCCCCTGTGACCCAAAAGACAGGTCTGACTTCAGGAGAAGTAGGTTGTATACTTTAGTGCAGTCAGACAAACATCTAATAACAGGGAATAAAGACATTATTCCCTTTAATTTCCGACTGCCTGCCACAGCAACACGCTGACCGAGTCCATGACTGAAGAGGCATGATTATAAATGGCAGTGAAGAGGCTTTTAAATTGTAACCTTTATCATCTTGTTTGACTCACATAGAAGTCACCGCAATAAGAATGGGAAGAAAAAAAAAGTTGTTTTATAAGAATGACAAAGACATTACAGTATAAGGACTCACTGAAGAGGCTGCTGTACTCCCATCTCTAAAGATCCAAAGACAATGTGTATGTAATTCAATTCAACACATTACACTGTTGAAAGTTACACAAACTATGCGAAAGATAATAATAACCTTTGCAGTCATTAGAAATGGCTTGCTCACCATAAATTAAATTAAATCTACAACTTAGCCCACGCAAATGAATGTGAGATCATGCATTTTGATTCTGCATTCAGTCATCGCGAATGATCAGTATGTGTGTTTATCTGGATGTCTGCATTTGAATGTGTGCTTGAATGTGTGTGTGTGTGTGTGTGTGTGTACGTTGGCTTGCTAGAGGGTTGACACCGGCACCATGCTGCAATTAGCCAAACAAGAGACAATGACATATTGAGTGCTGCTAGCACCTTCTGTTAGTCAGCCTGCAACTCTCTCTTCAGGCCATAGCTGCTGACACAACTACAGTATCATCCTGAACAGCATCACACACTGTTTCATGTTGAAGCAGGTCATACTTTAAGAAAAAATGGGTAAATTCAACAAAGTGCTTGAAATATAAGTTTTCTCAAACTATTAAACTAAGTTCAATATAATGCATGCTGGGAAGATATTACATAATGATTTCTTTTATGAGTCTGTAATTTTCAAATAATTTCTGCAGACGTTTCCTGGAAAGAAGTATGTTATTTGGTACTAATTCTATAAGAAGTAGAGACAGTGTTCAATTGGTACACTTGCTAACGTTAACAGAGAGTCTTTTAGTCAGTACACAGCAGGTCTGCTGAACATGTCTTCAGGCAAGCATACAAACCAACACATAAATAGAAGAAGAAGGATAGGTTTTCAAAAATGTATGAATAATATATTAATATTTCCTTGGATTTAGGTGGAACAATTCTTTCAATGAAATACATTCCTGTAAATAGTACCAAATTGCATTATTCTTTCTAGGAAACTTCCTTAGCTAATATGCTAATAATGTTTTCTCACTAACTTATTTTATGTGTTCAATAACTGCTAAGCATTTTATATATTCAAATCATAATTAATAATAATAATAATAATAATTCTACATTTTAACTCATAATGATAAATTGTGTGGGTGGCAAATATTAAATATAAACTGAAAGGGATTAGACATCTCAAAACATCTAATGTCCATTACAAATATGTATGGTTACACCTTAGCAAACTAGTGGTTGTTATTACTGCAGTGATAAAACACAGACGTATTTTATTTCATACAATACCTTGTCACTGTTGCAGTACTAGTCACACTCTAGTCACATTATGAAATCTTTTGTGTCAATCTGAACTCTAAGCCCCTCCTCTGGCCTTACCATCTCATTACTCTCCAGGGCTCAACCTTATATAGCACACGCTCACCTGGGGGTAAATTACATCATTCTCCCCAGAGAAGGCCCATCCTCCTCCTCCTCCTCCTCTTCTTCCTCCACAACACAGAAAACATCCACAGGAAAGGACAGAACAAGAAAAAGAGAAATCTGATAATTCATTTATTTAAAAGTTTTGATACATATCATTCTTTGATTTTCACTTCTTCTGCGACAAAAATTTCTCCACGCACTTTAGAATAAAGTGTTTTCCTGACATATACTTTTTTTTTATCAACAACTCAGCAGCAGGGACAAAGACAACACATCAAACCTCTGACAGCTTGTTAGCAGATAAGAAATAATCCCACAGTTCTACAAAGGACACACACACAAACATACATTGTTTGTGTGTGTGTTGTGCAGGCGCTCTGCGACAAAAAAACAGGGGTTGTGACTAGTGTCATCTCATTATGGAGTGTGTCTCTTACACACATTTCAATCAGTCCACTCATGACACACACACACACACACACACACACACACACACACACACACACACACACACACACACACACACAAAGTAATGGAGCTTTTCTGGTCTTAATTAGGGCCTGGTGGAAACAGATGGCACCTTTTCAAATTCACCCTCCCGACTAGTATGAATATTAAGTTTGTCATTCATGAATATCAAAATGCATTTTAAATTCCAAATAATGGTGCAACTTCACTTTTACAGACCTATACATCGAGTTACCAACCATAGCATGTTAGCGACAAGAAAATGTGAGGTTTCCCTCCAACCTACCTTACCTACCTGTGACAAAACACAGAAACACACAACATAATAAAAACATTATATAAAAAAACAGCTTGGCTTTCAACGTGGTTAAAATTGTCTTCAGGCAATAGGAAAAAAAAGGTAAGGATTCACACAAAAGGAACCGGGAGAGTTTATAATAGATGGTTTCACAATGGTTGTATTCACTGTCACTATAATACTCCATGTGTCCTCAGTAGGTGGCTTTCTCCTGTTCAGATTATGTATCGTCCAAACAAAAATTCAAGACAAAAATGGCCCACATGACCTTCCTATCGCCAGAAATATTGAATAGAGCAGCCCACTACATGTACACACAGCATCCTCTCTTTGAGAGCAGTGAGTAATGTTTAAAGATGGAGGGATGGAGACCTTTTGTTTTGTAACATCTCACAGAGCACGAGTGATGCCAGCTGATCCACAGGGGAATGAGGTACTGTATGTAGCTGTGAGTGACTGAGTGAATGTCTATATGTGTGTGTGTGTGTGTGTGTGGAGAGCTTTTTTATAATGTAACTGCATGGAGTGGTATGTGTGTATGAGTGGGCATAAGTGTGGAAGGTGTGAGTGCAGTGGAGTGTGTGAAGCGTGGGAGGTGCATGTGTGTGCTTTCACTATATGTAGTGACGTACACACGGGGAAATATTGCTTTCTTTGAGCTGCTGTCACATGTACAATCAATGTTTGTTTGACCTGTTATCGCCCCTCTTTATTTCTTCCTGTAATCATCAATATCCATTATTTTCAGAAATTAGTTTTTCTTCCTTTTTCCTGCGACTAAGAGCTCTTCTACCCACTCCCATTCTCCAACGTTAAACAGCTCATCTTACTCTGCCACCTCCACCACTGCAGTTACATAAAAAAAAACATTAAAAGGGGCGATTATCTGTGACTTCAAACATATTCAATGATAAACAGCAGAGCAATTTTTGGACTTGTGCTGTTACATACTGTACCAAGGACTTATTATATTTTATTTTTGAAAATCTTGTTAAATGACCACAGCCTGTCAACATTATCTGGTCCATTTTAGATCTCTAAATTGCATAATGCCAACAATTACAGCTGTCAAGCTATCATGTGAATGTCAGCATAGTTGCATAATGGGAGCAACAGATGGATTTAAAGATCATATTTCAAGCATATTGATTTGTGAGGACAACATAAATGTAAGGAGAAATATACTGTAAATGTACTAATTACTAATACAAATATTACATATCATAATGGCCAAAAATGTCATCTTTAAATCAATAGAACTGTATACCTATGTCTCCTTTGTTCCTCTCTGCAGTCAATTTGTATTGTTAGCACCATGTCTCTTTCTGATTGAGCACAGACTTTTTACATCTAATAATTTGTTGCACAATCTGATATCGGCGTGTTGTTGTTGTTCCTACAACATCATAATTAACGTTACCCCACGGTGATCATTGTAACTGATCAATCACATTGTTGTGATGTCATAGTTTTGCAACTGGGGCAAAAAGAGCCATTTTCTCACACGCATACACAGTGAGGAACAGAAGGTAAATGTTAAAAATACTTTATTTAATAAAATCATAGGAGATTTCCATTTTTGTACATTTGCATTGTATGGACCAGCGGTATCTAGCTGAGCTAGCTATTATTAGCTAAATGTAACTTGTTGGTTGATAGTGTTAATTCTAGCTAGTGTTAGCTAGCTCCTTTTCGGCTAACCTTAGCTTCTTCATCAATAATAACTAGTCAGCCAACAGTTACCATTTATGTTCACATCCTAGTGATGTTACATCCCAGAGTTATTGTGAGGGTTTTCTGCTTTATTTTGATATTCATACCAGTCTGGTGTCTCTCATTGATTTTCCACACCTGCTCCCCATTACTCAACTGCCCCTGGTTCCCTCTTTAGCCACTTCCCTACATATAGGCCTACCTGTCCATTTCCTTTATTATTTGTCGGTTTATTCTGAGTGTCAGGTCCTAGATTTCTGAGTTCCATGTTCTGGTTTTCTGATTTCTTTGTGTTCATGTTGCCTTGCTGTATTGCCTTTTGTGTTTTCCCTTGAGCTTTCGTCACATACCTGGATCTCCTGCCAGTAAGTTCATTTATTACTAATAAATAATCAATCTGCACCATTCAGCCTGCTCTGTCTGCACTTGGGTCCTTTCACTGCACCGCACTGTGACAAGTGAGAGCTGTGGGACGAAGTGGTGCTCTCCACAATACCTGTAATTGTCACCAATTTAACAACAGTACCGATATTATCACCTGGGTGGGTTCTAAAATACAGTGTCAGTTTAATAAATGTTTTGCAACACTGTCTGCATATGAAGTGACTCCACATGGGGTCCCGATCACAAACTTGAGAACTGTTGTTACTTTACTATGAGTCCTGTCGAGTATCAATTAAAGTGATATTCTTTCTTATTGCTACGGTAGCACTGTGAGTCTTGCATCTGTAGCCCAGTGAACATATTCTACTTTAATAGGTGCATTAACACTGCATAGACTCCAGCATGGTGCCTCGACTCATTGTAAGTCGCCGCTAATGTTCATATTTACACTGAGCAGGGTAATTAATTCTAAAGACCCATCTGCCCTTTTGCTTGTTTAATTATTTATACAGCAGTCAGTCTTTTTTTCAGTTACTATTTATTCCCATCCACTGTCGCCCATTTTGCCTGGCACTGTGAGAAAGCAGCTTCCATATATGGCAGCGAGATTGATTTAATTCTCTGTAATAATTCACAGTTAATGAGCGAGAGGTAGGTAAAAGAAGCCCATTAATCAGCTTGTCAAAAATGTATCTGCAGCCAGAAAACAGCAGCAAATATCAAGAGATACAATGTAAAATCATGTCGGCAGTAACCAATAGTATCAGTCTGGGCATACTTGACACATGAATGTGCCTGTTTTTATTTCTGACTAATTCATTTTCAGTGAATCAAAGTCTGATGCTTACAGAGCTGTCACATGGCACTCAATTCCAAAAGACAGAATCAAAAACTTTCCCTCCTCTGTTTTGTTTTATTTACCCGTTTGTGACAGCTCTCAGCATAACAGCAACAACAAATACACTTCAGTCATTTGTTTCCATGGTAACTGCTGCCAGCATAAGCATCAGCTCTTGTGAAGTCAAGAGTTTTTAAAGGGCTAGATCGCAGAGAGACACGGGAAGTAGAAAGATGTTTTTTAACTAGTCTGACAACAAATGTGAATATCTCCTTCCAGCGTGTAGATGATGACACTTTGAGTTACCTGTTTGTTTGTACAGCTGATGCTGCGTCTGAAAACTTTTACTAAATGATGCATGGATAAACTATCATGAAATCTCTATATCCCTGTTTATTTCTTGCTAGCTTTTTTCCAAAGGATTTATAAGCATTCAAATGCTCAGTTAAAGTGGATAACATACTGTAACATAGACTAGTTTCTTATTTCTCCAATTTGAGCCATGGGATGCCGCACAGTCTGCCCCATGTTGCAGGGTGTGTTCTCTGCATGAGATTTGATGAAGACAGGTCTGACAGCAATTTGCTCTGCACTGCCAATGCATGCATTTCAACAAAACAGGCAAGGCAAACACGCAAGATGATGATAGGCTCGAAACAAAAACGCTTCACTTCAATGCAATACAGGTTACAAAAAAAGGAGCCAAAGAAACCACTGGTTAACCACTGGTTGTGTTCCCCACAAGAACACAATTGTCGCATTTCATCTCAAATGTAATCTGCACTTCATCTTTTGGAGCACTTTGTTTCAGGCCTGTATGAAGGTATGCTGAATTGCTGCTTCAGAGGAAAAACAGGAGACGGATTACTTATGCTGCATGATGTGTTGTATCAAGAGGTCAGGGTCATAATCGAGCATCCAGGGAACAATGGACAAGGGAAACTATTTATGGTGTAATTTAAGGACAAACAAACACATTATGTGCTCTTCTCAGAATTTTGTTAAATTGCTGTAATAATACAGCAGTTTCCATCAGATCACATGTGGTTTTTTAATAGTATTCAACGAATGTATTGTGTAAAGGATGACATTATGTTTGTTTCGGTAAACTGAGCAGCTATTATGTTTTCTATTATACCTGGTGTGGAAAACATGTAAAATTGTGCAACACAAGTGTGAATGAAGCCTTTACAAGGGACAGACTGGCACACACTTGTTTACACATGTGACTCATCTGAATTGCACATAGAGCTGATATTGCTAAACTATATTCATAAACTAGAATTAAAATAGTCTTGATTCCTGTAGGTTCCCAAGCATGTGACACCCTAGAAGTTATTTATGCTGCATTGTTCCTCACCACCTCCTGAGATTAAATGCACAGATGCATTTACACTTGATTTCTGTTTGATCACCCCGTATTGATTTAAAAAGAGGACGTCAATAGGGTCAGAGAGGGAACTCTACATTATACAGCAGGTCTGAGCTACAGTCCTTGGGGATGCTGTACTCTCCTTTCCCCATGGTCTTAAAGAGCTTGTGAAAGTTAAACTTAAAAAGGGTTGTGATGTATCTGGAACAAGAAGAATAGCACATTCTGTTCTCCATTTGACTCACTATACTGAAAACTAGCTGAGATGCTCATAAGAGGGCAGAATCTATATATTTTATTAAAATAATGTGTCACTTTTGCTTCTGATGAAGCTCAAAAGGTTATTTTTCTCTGGACTCAGAGTTGGTTGAAATCGAACATTTGTATTACTGATCAATATTTAAATATATGAAAATTCCTCATGACTTTTGAGACTTTGGCCACTTGACATATGACATTGTTTCTCAGTGTCACCAGCAATCCAGGAAGCGATAGTAAGCAGTGGCTGCCTGCCTATGCTAAGTGAGTCATATCGAGTTGAATACCAATTACACTGTAGCAGTACAAAATGTGGCAGCTTTAAATGATGACTGTGTAAGTGAGCTCTCAAAGCCAAATAAGGCAACTTGAAGTGTAAAGACAGCAGATGGTTGCTGGCACATCAGACACAATCACAAGACTGACAGGGTATGTAGACCAATATGACTGTATATACAGTCTATAATCAGGACACAGTTGAAATTCACTGTAAGTTATACCAAACAAATTTTGTTATGCATTACATCAGACAAAACTTTTGCGTAAGAAAATAATTTTGTTAGTTTTTAATTACACTTTGCCTGGGATTGTTAATGTAGTCGCTTAAGAGACAACTACAGGCTCTCTGAAGCAGAATACCATAGAGGAGTACATTGCAAACCACCAGATCAATACCAATCAAGGTCTATACCTACTTGTAACATAAGTACCAACTTCTGCAACACCTAGTTTAGACATTTCTCTGTCCGCAATCAGTAGCAGAATCCTCAGCCTGATGCATTTGTGATCATTGGCCTAGCTGTGCAAGTACTCCAAACCATTTTGCATTTTGCAGGAATAACTAACAAAAAGAGACACAGCATGGCATTTTGAGTTGAGCACTTGCATTGTTCACAGTGCTTGTATAATGAAAATACAATAGCGATTATTGATACGCGGTAATAACCTAGTTACACACAAAGGGACTCGAAACACTGGAAACCTTTTTCTCACTATCATGTTTCCATGCATCTCCCACACTCAATAGTCCATCACCACATAACACAGTTAAGGAAATTACCAGATAACATATTGCAATGAGCCAGCAAAACTACTGACTGAGGCAATCTCACCTCCAAGCCATATAAAGTCAAATTAGATACTTACATCACCCCATACGACAATAATTTGACACAGATTATATTTTTTGTCCAATGTGTTGGATATATGGATGTTAATATGCTGAATAGTGGTAAATAGTGGCATCAGCATTGCTACACAATAACCATTTGTTGGACGTGGAGGGAAATAAACTTTGCAACTTTGAATAAACTCCACATTTTGCCTCGACTTTCAACTGAAAAACCCTTGAAAAGCATGTGCATCTAACTATAGATCTATTTGTTAAATCTGGATACACCGGGGAACCATGGACGTTTGCTATTCAAGTTGAATAAAAACACTTGAGAGCTTATACAACTCTTCATGAATGCAGGAGCATGAGGCTTCTGTTGAGGAGCAGAGAGACAGATCCTGAGCAGCACACACCGATAGAGCTAAATGATCACTCGGACACAGAGGGAGACCCTTAGTCACGACCGCCTCTCTGCCCTGCTCTGGTTACAAAGTGAGAGGGGAAAGAGAGGGCTCAAGAGAGCGGAAGGGGTGACATGGGGGCAGAGGGGGGGGGGGGACGGCTGGAAGAGAGGGAGGGAGTGCTGTTTGTATGAGCAGCGCGTGCCACGACATTAACCTTCTCCATTAATGAACTGCTGGAGGGACTTCACGTGGGCAACGCTAAACACAGGAAGGAAGCAGGGAAGAAGAGGGTGAGGTGGAAGAGGAGGAGGAAAGTTGTGTGCGGAGGGACAGGAGGTGATTCTATCCGGCCTTGTCACTTTTCCTGCCCTCATTGCCGGTTCAATCAGTAACACACATTAGGAGTAAATTGAGTGGATAGACGATGCAGCTGCTTTCAGCCAGTCTGGGGCAGAGAGAGCAATTACCACTGCTGGGCCCTGTTTAGCCGTGTGACGTACACACCAACACTATGACTTAGGACAGGGCAGTGGGTGGATTGTAATAGGCTGGGAGTATTTCTTTCTTCTCAGCTGATTTGTGTGATAGCAATAAAACAAGTGCTTATTCTCAAGCCCAGTAGGAAGATATAGCCTAGACATATCTTCTGTAAGTCAAGAGTTATTTTACCTGTAAAATGAAGGATGTAGTTCACACAATAGCTACAAAATAAGGTAACTAAAGGTAAATTAGCTAGGTATCTTTCAAGAAATTGAGAAAAAAAGGTGTAAAATATAAAGATACAAACAACATATGACAGGATTATGCTCAATATGTCAGTCACCATAAAGTGAATCAACTTGGTGTGAGTGCAACCATAAGTAGAAATCATGTGGCTTATCCTCAAGGTGTGATGATGTTGCTGCTTCAGCCTCTTATAATCACAGACACAGATATGCCTTGTCACTTCTCAGGGCAGGAGCTGTGACAGACTTCACTTGTGTATGTAGAAGATGGCAGGTGTATTTTAGAGACAGAAAGTACACATTAAATTTAAGTTGGCTCTGATGTCCAAAATTAAAGACTAAAGACCTTTTTATTAAGGGAGGACATATTGTGACTTAAGGAAGCTGCAAACACTGGCTGAAGAAAGGATGGAAGATTGAGACACAGGTGAGCGGCGCCCTCATCTGGTCATTTTGCTTAGTTGCAACTATACAGCATGGACTCCAAGCAGAGCAGTACGTAATGCAGCAGCATCACTGATAATAATGCTACACTTGGCCAAGTGTATTATATTAAGTATTAGTAGCAGTGACATCTTAGGATATCCTCAAGTGGTATAATAATAAAAATAATATGGCTCTCAAAAAGAACGAAAGAAAGGCATAGCTAGCAATTTGTAACAGTAAAATTAAAAATGCTCAGATGTTGAACATACAATCAATTGTAACGTGTTCAAATAAATGTCGAAGGACATAGAAAATTGCTTCTCCTAAATGCCGGCACAAAATTTGTTAACTAATGCCACAGGTATTTTGCTACAATGGTTAACTAAATGCATAACGTCATAACATTATAGCTACTTATATTCGACAGTTTTAGCATGGGGTTTTAGCTAGCTACCCGGCTAACGTCAACATTAACTCACCTAACGCAGCGGATACTGAGTATTTATGTTAGCTAACGTTTTACTTATTCTGTCTGAATACAACAACATGTTTTATGGAGGTATGTAAATGCAAAATTACAAATGCATTTCTTTCCGACCTTTCTGCGCTGGCCTAACGTAAACTGGTCAGTAGTTAGCTAGCTACTTAACAAATAACCTAGCTAATCTTCACTTGTTTTAATAAAGTGTTCATATTCGGTTCCATGTTGCATTGCCTTTTAGATCGGGGTCGTACATTTGGCAGAGCTTTATCTGCATTTTATGTTTCAATTCTCTCGTGTTCTCATGCTGCAATATAGTAACAGACGGATAAACTCTCTGTTTAAATGGGTATGAGAATAAACCATAAACGAGCCCAGCTCTGCATTTCACAGGGCATTATGGCTAAACCCGCCAACGTCCTCCACTAGATGGCAGTGGTGTTTATGCCTTTTCTGTTTTATTAACAGGCAAATGTACAGTATGACAGATGAGCTCCACACCTGCCCTGACAGAGATGCACTCTATTTCACATTAGACTCAATCCACCATGGGCTTCTTCAATATAATGTCACCCCACAGAGCCCCGATCCACTTGAAAGAGACCAATATTTGTGAAAGATGGGACACAGTAAGCGGCACCCTAATTTAAAGATCATACTTTGGTGGGTGCTCCAAAGTCCCCACATTCATTTGTATGGCTCGGCAGTGATGATTCAAACCATATGAGGGGCTGAGTGTATCTGCAGAGACCCAGTGAAGAGGCAGGCCACCCACAGCCATCACTCACCGCTCTCTTTTCGTCTTTCCTTCCCTCCTAGGTCAGGCAGCATTCCTTCTGTGCCCTGGGGATCTCTGCTGAGGAAGGCAACATCATTCAAAAAGACTCAGATACTACAGCATATGCTGCCCCCCCTCCCCCAACGATCTAAAGGGAACATTTAAAAAAATACATTGACAGACAGATGGGCAGACTCAGATTACTTTTTTTGTGCATAGTGCATACCTAGTGGAATTTGTGCATACCTCTCTATGACGGGGTGAATGAGTGCAGGAAGAGAGAAGAGCAGTGCAGATGTTCTGATCAAACATGATAATAGCGCAGATTAGCTTCTAGTAACCACTAGTGAGCCGTTTTTGAAGCCTGGATGGTGTTAAACAAACATACCTGTCCCTCTGGTCGACAGATACTGTATATATATCCACAGTATTTCAGTGTTTTGAGTCTCGCTTGCTGTGGCTGTCTGGGTTTGACTAAAAATGGGGTGCGGGGGCAGACTTGAATGTTCTTGATAAGCTCCAACATAGTCGTGTTTATTAAACTTGATATGTTGCTCAAGGGCAGACCACCTTCACTCCCACTCCTCCCCTCATCTCTCGGTATTATTCTAACCGCAGCTGTAGAGTGAAATATCAGCAGTCATTGATAAACCCAGACAGTCAACAAAATGAGGTATGACAATGTTGGAGAGGCTGAATCTATGAAAGGACTGTAATTGTGAGTACTTTTAGGTAGTATATATTAATTAGTTTTAACATAATATGTCTGGAAACCCTCTTAGAATAACCTTAGAAGTTACTGTAACCACTTTGCTGTGGTGGTCCTTTCTTTCCTCTCAATCTATACTACAAAGAAGCAAAGTGCTGGATCACATTGCTTCAAAAGATTATTTTTTGAGCATAATACTGAGAAAATATGTATGGAATTACTACATGCCACTTTCCCCTCCAAAACCACATAGAGCAGCTTATGTGAAGAAAACTACCATGATCAAACAGTATATGATTTGAGAGGAGAATGAATACCTCTAAGCTATTCCACATTAAAAAGGGAGATGAAATAATACAGGACAGAGCATCTGGGACCCACCAGACATTCAAAAAAAGTGAATTCAAGTGTGACTTGAAATGCTTCTTATAAGGTCACATTCAGACGTTATTATGCAAGAAAGTATTTTCCCAAATACCTGATAACCTTTTAATTACTCAATAAGCTGCATGAAAAAAAAAGGTTAAACGTTTGACAATGAAAAAGCCCATCTAAATCACACTTAATCTTTTCCACGACTTGATTAGCCTTTAATTAGTCTAATATGGTGTGAAAATGTTTTGTGAGGTCATGTTTGTGAGTGTCCAGCATCTGGCGCTGGAGGGCATGGATCATTTCCCAACTCTGAAAATTGAGTCAGAGTCTAACTGTGTCCTGCCCTGGCTTATTACTGGCTGAGAGGATCGCCCATCCCAGCAGCATAATTCCATCTGGGCTAAATATTTATACAGAGGGGGAACGACATCACTTATCCACAACACGTTCATTCACATAAGGGAGAGCTACTTCCAGAGTTAAGTTAGAGTGATCTGCTCTATTTGACAGAGGAACATCACTCCTTCTTGCTGACATTTGCTCAGACAAACTTTCAGAGAAAGCTTTTGTACTAACTAGAGTACACAATGAGCCTTTTCATTCCTGTTTTTGCTGTAATTCTCACTTTGTATCAAATTGGGAGGAATCCTGCCAGTGGTGAGTGAACCTTTTCTTTATCTTTTTCTTTCTGTATATTAAAAAAGTAAAGTGCTTTTAAAATATCTGAATATCCTCTTGCAGTTATCAGATGAGGTGAGGTGCTTTTTTCCAGAATCAATATTTATGTACAATCTTTACCTCAGCCTTTTGATATAGAATACCATATAATTATCTCTGTTTCTACAAAGACTAGATAATCTATTCACTCTATCTATATATACTTCAATACTAACATGTTATAATTAGCCAATTTATTTACTGGATATTGCCTAGAATAAGTCTAGTTGATTATAATTCTGAATTATATAATTCACCATTTATGTGTTTGTACATAGTATGTTTGTATGTGTTTGAGTAGATTAACTTGTTTTATATCTATATTTATGCCACTATCTCTCCAGCCGGGATGTGCTGGCTGCAGCAAAGTCAAGACCAAAGGTGCGACATGGTGCTGATGAGAGGGGTGACCAGAGAGGAGTGCTGTGCCGGGGACCGCTTGGACACAGCGTGGTCCAACACCAGCCTCCCCATGAATGAGGTCAGCCTGCTGGGCTTCCTGGGAATTGTCTCCTGTAAACCATGCAAAGGTAAACAAATAAACCATTTAAATAAATTAGCTGAATATGCCAAGTAGAAGGAATTAGTTACTTGTGAATTGCTTTGGTTTTTCACAGTGGGGCACAGTATTAGTCATTGCATGTAATGCCAAAAGTTAAATGCTGCCCTAAACGGCTATACACCCACATTTAAATTCAATTAAAATTCAATTGTGAATAAACATTATTAAAATATTTCACTGGACTCAGGCTGCCACTGTAGCTTTAAGGTAAGTACTGAGAGTTTTAATCACTGCTTTGAGATATCATTTGCAGACTTAAAACAGAAGAGTTAAGATGTGTTTTAAATTGATGAAATTGGCTATTCTGTTACAGACACATAAACTATCTGCAGGGAGTTAGGGAAAGTTAATTAAACCACATCATTTGTGAATCAAGATATTTACACAATGAGTTCCCGCTGCAGCTTTCTAGCATAATGCAGACGTGGGTGGAGGAGAGGCGTTCCACATAACTCCACCCAGCTGTCCTGAGAAGCTTCCCACTCCTGGAGTCTCTGCAAGGTTCATTCAGGTTCACTTGTAGATAAATTCTGTTTTCATAAGCAGAACTTGCACTATGTGATCACAGGATTCACAAAAATGTGAATTAAAATGTGGACCTAATGGCATTATTATGAATACACACCCAAACGCAGCCCCAGGTTTTTCTGGCCTGATCACATGGCTTAGACAGACCGAGATGTGGATCACATTTAGATAAACCTTAAATAAACAGAGAGACCACAGTGAAAGGTAGCCTTCAGCTTTGTAACTGACTATCACGTAATCCTTGGTCCTTCTCCTTCCCCTCTTCCAAATTACACTCACGTTTTGTAACGCTAGTTAAAAAGAAGCCCTGTTTGCTTCTGTGAGCAAAATAAGAAAATACATTCCTGCAGGCTGGAATAAATGTCTGCCACATGCCCAAATGTCTCGCACCGATAATGTGCAACACTGTCTTGATCATCTGGAATTCGGTGAGAGGAAAACGTCCGCATCATGAATGTCACGTCAATCAAAGTTTAATGGTGGCTTGTCAGTTCAGAGTTAGACACCTACATAATCACGAGACCACAGTTTTTTTTTGGGAGACACAGAGGAGAGAGAGGGCAAATATATACAGGAGACAGTGAAAGATGGGAATCAGCCAAAAGCAAAAGAAAACACAGCTCTGGAATAAAACAGGATATTGAAGTTCTGGCAGAGACAGGAAATCAGAAATAAGACTCAGAATTGATCAGGCATCATCTCTGAAGACTCAGAAAGGTCCTGGGAAGAGACACAGGCACTATATAATATTGCCTCTGCACCGTGTAGGATTATAGTTCCTCCTGTGCTTTGACATTATGGGGTGCCAGCCTGTCGTTTCGCAGCCTGTAAACTTCTCTGACAGCTATTTGAACTCCGTCTACCTCCGAGCCCCTCCATCCCTCTGCAAGAGCTTAGCCCAGTCTGTGTGCAGCCGTACACAGATCTGTTATGAAAACACGCCAGCCTCACATTCCACCAGGCGAGACACCCCCGTGTGTAATGGTCAATAAAGAGATGTGATTATTGTAAATATTGTGCAAGGTGAAAATTGTGTTATGGTCTGGGAAAACCTCAGATTCCAGGCTTGTTTTGCATGAAAATGCCTGCGGATCACCTAATGCCTGCAGACTTGTTAATACAGTAACATTACACTGACAACGAACATATGAAACCACTCGCTGTGCTTTTGTAGAGACTTGCGAGGGAGTCAAATGCAGTCCCGGGAAGGTTTGCAAAATGAAGACGGGAAGGCCTCAGTGTGTGTGCTCCCCAGACTGCGCTAATATGTCCCGGAAACACGCTGTGTGCGGCAGCGATGGAAAGTCCTATAAGGATGAATGTACCCTGTTAATGGCCCGCTGCATGGGACACCCAGACCTGGAGGTCATGTACCAAGGAGACTGCAAAAGTAAGCAAGATGTATATGCTGCTTCCAACCAAGCTGAGGTGTTCTGCACAAAGGCCAAATATCACACTTAACACTTTTTTGCTAACAGTCCTTCTCTCTTCATGCCTTGCACAGAGTCGTGCTCCAACGTGGTGTGTCCGGGTACGCACACCTGTGTGACTGACCAGACCAACAGTGCTCACTGTGTCATGTGCCGCACAACCCCTTGCCCAATACCCATGCCATCTGAGCAGCCAATCTGTGGCAATGACAACATCACTTACCCCAGCGCCTGCCACCTCCGCCGGGCCACCTGCTTCCTCGGCCGCTCCATAGGAGTCCGACACTATGGCCACTGCAACAGTAAACCTACAAAAACCTGTCACTTTCTCTTTGAACCTGTTTTACTTGTCTGTATTAATATAAGCAACAATGAGGATTCTTCAGCTCTCGTGCAATTCAGTTTTGACTCTCCTTTCTTTGTGCAGATCCCCCTCGGAAACCTCAAGATTTCGAAGGCAGCGAAGAAAACGCGGTCTAAACAGACGATTCCTGACACGGTCCTTTTGCAGGAGATGAGTTTGTCAACAAACATTTCCAAGTGTCACACCACTAGCTTCCCACGATGACCTCTTTTTTTGAAAATTGCTCCCCCTCCCCTGTGTACACACAATGACGATACATTTGATATGAAAGACCTCTGTTGGAAGACATATATTAGTGTAACTGCCTCAAAAAGGGCTACAAAAACCTTCAAGCAATTCATGTTAATCTTGTGTTATTTGGGAAACAGAGGCAGATGAACACGTGTCTCGAGATAGAAATATCTCATAAGCTGTTTGGGAGATGTGTGCATATTGTAAATAGAATACCACTGCTATTTATTGGAGAAGGTATCAAACTCTATTTATGTTTTTATCCTAGTAACAAATCCATATATCCTTGGGAAAGCTGATGTAAAAATGTATTTATTGTGTTTTGTTTATTGGTTATGTACAATAGCAGTCACTGGCATCAGCATTTTACAACTTTTAACAGTTTAACGGTCTCCATCCCCCACAAACAAAGTTTCTCTCATAAGCTGATGGAAAGCGACTGTAATTTGTTTGGAAAGTTGATACCACTTTATAGCCTGCCAATGTGGTTTCAATTCACCACGAACAGGACAACTTCAATTGTGTTGTATGTACTTTAGCTTTTGTCTGGAGGTGAGGGAGGGGTTCAGCCTAAACAGACCTGTGTAGTCTCTCGCCCTCTCTCCCCCCACACGTTTACTCTGGATCCTGATTCAAACTGTCGGCCACCCGCTGATCACTAAAATGAACAGTTTGGATGTGCTTGCAGGAGTCTCAGAAGACTGTTGGTACAACCCCAAACCCTCTACAATACCTCCTCTGTTGAGTGCTTGGCTTTGTTTTCTCAATGCATTTTTGTAGGTCATGCTAGTTCATTCTGTTGCTGTTTTTCTGATTTTTTTAAAGAACTTACTGCACAGACAAATTTAATTAGCATCGTCTTATTGAAAGGAAAATTAGATTTGTCTGAGAATGGACCGCAATTTAGGCCCATTGAACATACCTGATTAGACTGCCATTAGAAATTAGTCAATCTGTTTATTGTTGACACTGGTAAACATGGTAAATGTCGATACAAATGGCCAATTTCAAATAGTCAAGTGACCCAATTTTATCTTTAAATTTAAAAGCAAATGTCTTAAATATTTTAAATAATCCTTTCAGTGTATTATGGAACACTTCAATGACTCCTGTAAATAACAGTATCATGCTACACCTACCTGTGTACCTACTGTGAAATCTGAATGATAAATGCATCAACATATTTTTGTATTTTTGTACTGGCATTTCAAAACAACATAAAGTTTAATATTTGTCACGATGTGTCTTGTTTCCTTTACAACTTTTAAAACAGGAACATCCTGGCCAGAGAATATGCTTTGCAACCTGCATTTAGTTATTATATCTCAAATCACCTCAACACATTGTATTATAATACATTTAATGACAATACACACACTACTCTACAACTGCAAGACTGTGTCTGACGTGCATTTTATAATATTTGGATTTTTCTAAACTGTGTCACAGTCTTAATCATAGTCAGTTTCAGCCAAATGAGATCATACTTGCACCCTAAAGAGAACTGGACAGCTTTCCTCTCATGCTAGTGTTTTGGGGGGGGGTTCAGGCTACAGCAGCCAGCCATGCACTTAGTTTAAGCATGCTGTGGTTAGACCTCCTCTCCTGTGCGTGCAGTGGCTGACTCGTCTCTGTGACAGGCTTCTCAAGGCGGCGGACAATCAAATCCAGGCTGGGTGGCTTTACTCCCCTGTCTCCTCAGGGATGTCCTCTTGCTCTGGGTTAGTTGGGAGCGGTCAAGGGGATGGAGGGCGAAGGAAATCAGGAATGAATGTTTCGAAGTGCTGAGGGTACTGACTCACTTTCCTGTGTTAAGTGCCTCCCTTGTTTTTCTGTCTTTCTTTCTCCCTCCTCTGAATCCTGCACTCCGCCATGCAGCAGCATCTGGTTCAACTTTAGGGAGATGTTTATATTCCCGTCTAAGTACCCTTTTATTACACTGGGAATGGAATTAGATGTTTTGTTAGTTTGAACGGGGCAAATAACAATGCCCACACATAAAATGCACAAAATTGTCTTTTTCAGAAATGCTTCTTTACATGTTTTTTTGTGTATTGTGTATAACATTATATAAGATTGATGGATCCAGAGAAATTTGTTTGGCCACACAAACAAATTGGTCAGACTGTGTCATTAGGCTTGCAGACATGACCTCAGTGTGGCCCAGAGGAAGTCTGGGCAGAGGAAGACGTCTGTCCGATGAGGCCCCTTTGCCAGTTTACTTTTTCACCTTTGGGATTAATACATAGAGTATTCCAGATATTCCATCTAAACGTTAACTGCCCAATCTACAACTCATTATGTAAGATGTACATGGAAAATACAATGTTAAAGCCAATTATTCCCGTACCTTTATGAGTGTGAACTATCTGTAAATTCTCCCGCGACCCACTCTCAATAAACTCCCCAAACCATTGTTTCTCACCATAGTTTAAAAAATGGCAACCCCACAGGAATTTGCAGCGAACACCCACTAAAATAAAGCATTTGCCACACTTTGCGGTGCATATGTGGAAATGGCTGCGGTCCTCCAGTAAAATACACAACTGAGTTGATGCAGCTTTTGTACATGCATCTGGACAAACTGTCCTGATAGATAGCAGGACAAGTAAAATCCAATTTTCTGTTGTCATTATGACTGTGTAATACGTTCACCAGGAACAGCCTGTATATCATTAACTACCACACAGCCCTCTGACTGATGTCGGATATGATGTGCCTGTGTCACACCAGTGGTGGTGATGACATAAGCATAGAGTAAACCTATGAGCCATTTCAGAGCTATTCTAATTACACTCAACATGAGACCTCAGGAATTCTCTGCCCACTTTACGCTATATTTCATTCTTTTTTCTACATGATATGGTTTGTGGTGCGGCCAATGAGGGGTCAGCCTCACTTCCACTTGAACACAGCTTTATGTGTGTGTGTGTGTGTGTGTGTGTTTGTCTGTGTGTTTGAGTGTGCGGGTGTTATTATGGGTGTATATATCCTACTGGGGCTCACCTGTTATAAGCATGGGATCAGTCACACACATTACATCACAACCTCTGGCTGAGTTGTTTATATCCCTACAAACACATGGGTTTACAATGTGACGCCCACACGGACATTTCTGAGTTGCGTTATCATCTTGCTCTGATATGTCAAGCTTTCTTTCTCAACCACGTCCACATGGTATCATTTCCGCCAAGTTGCCATACTACTTCCAGTAAGTTAACAGCCAACATTTAGATCTGAAATGATGTTGTGATGAAACCAGGCACTGCAGAGTGTTTCGGAGACCACCCACTCTCTGTATCACGCCACTGATTGTAAACAGCTTAGTCCCACAGCTGAAACTAATAGATATCAGATCCATCACTCCATCAGAATATATCTGCCTCAGACATTATTTCCCAGACTTGCTTTGTTACACAGCAAGTCTTTTAATTTTCCACATGTGCCTCACATTTAAGTTACGACAATTAATCATTATACTGACACAACAGCCTACGCTCCAGTCCTACAGTTTACACTGCTACAAATTGTCTCTCGGAAAAGTATTTTATTTTTTATGATCTCTGATTTAAGCTCAAGTATATTGTATTGAGGCATATTAGACTACCAGCCAAACTGTCCTCTGAATACTCATTAAATATCTCATAAATAAAAGAAAACTATTTAGGAAATGTTCAAAAGTTAAATTTTGATCTGTTATTACAGGGCTAATTTGAAAAACAAATCATCTGTTCATGCTTCTGTTCAAGCCTAACGTGGGACATGTTTGCCAGACTAAGGACACTGCTTTGCTGTACCTGTCAACAAAACTAGTGATTCATTCCCTCTGAGAATCATTGCCGCAAAGTCTACTGTGACCACTTTGGTTCAAGTTCACATTTACTGCCAATTAGCAGTGTTTGTCTGTGATTTGGTAAGAACCAGATCACCAAAAACAAATCAGCAGGGTTGGGAAGTTGTGCAAAAGCTAATTGTCCCCAATTATTCTTGGTAAATTGTTTCACTTCCTTGTCACGACTCCTGGGACAGATTTTCTTCTGGCTCTGTGTGTGGTCTTTATTTACTATTAATCTAACAGGAGGATAATGTACAACAAAATACACTGTAAGGCATTGAAAATTATGTTAGATGTAAATATTAAATATGATGTCTGAGGTAAAGTCACTTTGTTACGGTATTGAATAAACATTTGGGTGCAGTCTGAGACTCCTCAGGGGTTTTAAAGTGTTTGGGACCACATGTGCCTGAGACAAGTATAATATGAGACTGTTATCTCCCCTGCCTTGCCACTGACAAGGTCATTGAATTAACTCTGGTTTGAGTTCATTTTGAAATATCAAGCCACATAACTGAAAGAAGTAAATGAAGTGTGATAATTGTGCTACACTTAGTTCCCAAACTTGACTCAAATTGCATTCTATTGTGCAATTTGAGGCTTGGAGAATTACCAGGCCATGACCATAATTTCACATGAGCTTTTCAGGTGGCTCTCACATAAAAACAAGCCTTGACTCAAATACCTGCTGTTTATAATGGAAAGTTGGTTGGACATTTAATTTGCTTCATGCGTTATGGTATGCCATGCTAATTCACTAAAGATGAGAGTGGGAACGTATTTTGGTTCAGATTTCATTTGATTTTGCCCACTCATTATCAACAATTTCTTTTGGTTGAACAGTTACAATAGCCTCTACGACACAATTAAATCATCTGTTAGATACTGGAGATACTCTGCTTATTGTAGTAGAACAGTGTTCCACAAATTAACTCAGAAGGCCCATACATATGGTATCTATTCCCCCAGACTGCAGAGCTGCACATCTTATAAACAGACGGATGGTCAGTTTTAGATTAGAGGAGTAACTGTACCCATGCATAGTGTTATTATCTTTAGTGTTGCTTGGTGTGCACGGTGGAGGCTACTGTGTGATCAAATACATTCACACATACTGCACATACTGTATGTAAGCAAAATATTCTGACAACACACTCTGCAAACCCACCCACACACGTACAGGACCAAAAACATATCTTCACCCACACTCTCATACACACAGACAGACACAGAGTTATACATACAATGAGTGCATGCCAGAAACAACACTCCAGATGGGAATATTCTACACAGTCCTCTACTCATACACGCACTTTGTAATTGTCTTTTTTTTCCACACCCAGACACCTGCTGGGGAATTTCCAGTTGAAATTAAAATATCTGTCTCCTGTGGAGGTTTCTGGTTGGTGTTTCTATGTGAGATCGGCTGGGTAGAACAGATAACACTGTCCTTCCAGCATGATATCTTTTGATGCCTATTGCATCCTTGTGTTTTGTGACTGATTGTTGGACAGTACTTACAATATAACACATAAATCTTGAAATGTTCAAAATTACATTTACATAACCAGTGAGTGTTTAGAACTTAACAAGACGCCATGCTAGCGGCTCTGTGAAGGTAGGCACAGTGGTGCTTTGAGCTAAAGGCTAATGTTATCATGTTAACAAGCTCATAAAGACAATGCTACCGTGCTAATTTTAGAAGTGTCATGTTCACCATGTTGGTTTAGTGTGTTAGAATGATGATAATGTCATTAGTTATGAAGGTCATAAACCAAAGCATTGGACAAATTAAACGTTTGATCTGGTGACGACGGTGGATCAAAAGTTATGGGGTCACTTAAGTTGAGGAGAACATGAACGTTCGTACCAAATTTCACAGAAATCCATCCAATGGTACTGGAGACATTTCACTAAAAAACTAAAATGTCAGGCTTGTGGTGACAAAGTTAAATGAAAAGTTGTAGGATTACCAAAGTCTGTAGGATTCATCCCCTTGGCACCATGAATGTTTGTACAAAATAAATCCATCTAATAGTTCGATGTTTCAGTCTGGACCAAAGTGGTGGAGTAAAAAACACCACGAATCATCTTGCGACAAGTAAACAAATGTATACATTGATTGTGTGGAAAGTATTTAAACTGTTAAAACAATAGTATTTTGAAGTGTGTGCACTGCGCACGATTAGGACAGACTGCTACAATCTCCTGAAGCAATGGCTCAATAAAAGCAGATAAAGTCAAACTGAAACATCTGCAGTGACCACAAACACTGCACTACAACGAAGGCGGCTGAACCTAAGTTGCTAATTGTAGACATGTGTTCCTCTAGCAGCATCTATATTTTGTTAGCTGCCCAGTAATGTAATCCTAAACAGTTATGTACCAATGTAGTACCGAGGGATTTTGTTCTGGAACACAAACAGAGCAGAAAAACACTGTACAGAACAGAAGGGATACCTGCTGCTTTTTTAAAGGACAACTATGTCCATCACTAATGTTGACCTCTACAATCTTCTTGCTGTCTGTCCAGGGATCTTACAGTGTGTGTGTGTGTGTGTGTGTGTGTGTGTGTGTGTGTGTGTGTTTAATGAACAACTCTTGAGCACATGGTCTCAGACAGTGTGTCTGGAGGGAGAGTCTTCAAAAGGTGGGACTGAAAACAAGTGATGCATGACTAAGAGGCCCAGGAAGTTCCAGCAGGCAGCTGTTATTGCTGAGTGTGGGCGGGTGTGGGTCAATGTGTATTTGTGTGTGTGTGAGTATGATCCGGGGGCCCAGAGGGACTGTGTGGGGCAATCCCGGCTGGAGTGTCTGGAAAAGCTCTATGGAGTGACAAAAGCAGCAGTGTCCCTTGCAGCATATCTGTCTGCCGCCTTGGCTGCAACACTTTATTGCATCTTTAGAATGTAATGAAACTGTAAAAAGTAGGCTGAGAAAACAACAATCATTCTACTGTGTAAGTAACTGTATGTGGATATATGTGCATATACATGCATGTGCAGTCTGAATTACAGTGGCAGGAAGAAACACAATTAGTTACTTCCACCCCTTGCAGTGTTTTACAACATGTGTTTAATCATCATCACAGCACATTGTCATTGGAAAACATCCAATATATTTCTGCTTCCTCAAAACCAGTGCCGTTCCCTCGTAAATAGTATGTTTTTGGTCAATATATTCCAAATCCAGATTAGTAGTGACCGAAAACAACATAATGTGTAGTAGTTGTTTTCTGCTGCTCACATGACCTGTCTCTGACCCAAAGTCACTCACTCCCCAGATTTCATTGCTACAATGAGCATTCGACTGGGATGGCGGTGACGCACTGGGGGCAGAGAGACAATAGCTTACCTCAGCCAGGCAGACATAGCAAACCTCAGTGCTATCAGACCCTCTCTAATCTCAGCCCATGGGACATCCGTGTCTTTCCTGCTCCCACATGGCCAGATCAGACACAACGCCGGCCTAGATACGACATTAGGACCTAACTATGTTACACTGTGAGGAAATAGCCAGACTTATTATAACTAATCATATCTATTTTATGCATGCCACATTGGAAATTAAGAAATTGTGTCACTGACATGTTGCACTTGTTTTACAGATTGGCCATTAGAATATGTAACAAAACTTTCTGCATAAATGAAGACTGAGCACAAACCAAATTTGTTTGGTTAATACTGCATACAATATGGATCCATGGTTTTATCCATACAATGTATTGCATTCAAAACAGTACACTCATAAAACACCATAGGAGTGGGTTGTATCCAGAGTTACTCTTCTCAAGAGTATAAAACTAAACATTCGTAAATAAAGATCAGGCCAGACGGCTTGAGAGACGTGATTGGCTGATGGGCAGTCGGATGAGAACTCATATTTACTCTCAACATGTGGTGCCAAGCACAAGAGATACTCCAGACTTGGATCTGCAGTTATGGTAATCACATTAAGGACACTTAAAAAAATGTTTGCTTGTTTAACTGTGAAAATAAAAACAGACCCGAAAACAAAATAAAATCAATCATTTTCCCCTCCAGTTCTTATGCAACTAAATGATGTCCGAGAGACCTTCACTGCTATCTCAGTGCCGCCAGACTGCCGCCAACAAGAATTTGGCTGTGTTCACATAAAATGAGACAATGTCTTTCCCATGAGAGACTACTTATTTATGTCTCAGATTTGACACTTGATGATATCTCCAACAACTACTGTCAAATATTCAAGGACAAAATATAATTCCACCTTTGACAAGACGTGTCCCTCAAAAAACAGATGCTACACATCTTTAAAAAACTTAAAGTATGCTTGTTGGGCTCAATGGGTGGTTGACAGGAACCCAATGGAAAAGTAAAATGTGTCAAAATAAATCCAGTTCAATGCCAGATTGCAAAAACACATCTCTGGTTTTCATGTGAACAGGGAGAGCAGTGGGCCCTAAACCTGCAGGGACAAGTCATGAGTTCAGTGGAGACAGTGTGGTGATAAATGATACAGGTTTGCTGGGGGTATTATTTTAACCACTATTGTTTTCAGAGGATTTTAGAATCAGAACCAGATTTATTGCCAAGTCGGTTTATACATACAAGGAATTTGTTTTGGTGCGTGGGTGCCAACAAGAGCATAGATATATACAGAAAGAATTTAAATAATAAATAATAATAATAATAAAAATAATAAATTACATTGGCATGTGATTATGAATTAAAGACACCATAACCTGGTTTTCCCACCATATAATAACTTAATGAAGATCTCATAAGTTCCAATGGAAACTTACCAAGAGCGTTTTGTATTCTCAGTCCATGGCTACAATGTGAAATACAGTGACACTGTTTAACACTTGATACACAAAAGCACCACCATGTGGCTATACTTTATAAGACACACAATTTTTTGTGACAAATGCAGACAATTTAATAATTTAACTCTTTACAGTATAATAAGAATTGTTTTAAATATTCATTATGTTTACACCTATTGTGAAACAATGAATTCGTTTTAATATAATCCACTTAAAAATTCCACATTAATGTAATATGTATAGTGATTAATAATAGCCTTTGTATCATACATGCAGTAATGTTCTACTTTAAAAAAATGTTTCTAGTCATGGTGGACATTACGTTTTTCATATTCTATATTTTTTATGTATCTACGATGCAGTGCAGTCATTTCAATCACATGGTCGTTGCATTTTCTGGGAGGTTAACATTGACCTTTTCGGTGCTCCGTAGTCCTTCCCCCTCTCTACCTTTAGTGGCTAAAGATGGCTGAAGCTCCTCCATGGCCCAGCCGGTTCTTCTGTCACAGATGCTCAGCAGAGATTAGTCCTCGGCTTCCCGTAAGTACCATAGACAGAAATTAAAGATAGAGACAGATGGACAAATAAAAAACACAGTAGTGTTGTTGTTACTTTAGTAGAAACCGTTGTAGCGACGGGGCCAACAGTTAGCATGCTAACAGTATTAGCTGGCGCCTAGGAGGTCCCGTTTATCTTGCTAACGCTACCCAGTGTTAGTTAGGTTGTTATCTAAGTGGTGGATCCATACGCATACAAACACAAACTGCTTAGTCATTACACTCAGGATACTGCTACTTTTCTTGCATAATTTGTAGCAACGTTTTGCGGGATACATTTGTTTAATGGTGGATTTACGAGGCATATTAGCCTAACAGTTAGCTACATTGACTAGCAATAACGTTAGGTTTACTGTAACACTGTAGTCGCGTTTAATTATCGAGTGCAGGCATTTGTTTTATTAATGAAACGCTGTTAACACTAGTGTACCATAGAACTTTATCTACTATATTGTTACTAATCTCTAATGTGAATGAACCAGCGGCAACAATGCCATTGCGTCCTTTTCTTGTTTTGCCATTCAGTAGGGCACACAAGTGACATGCCTGTCACAGGCTAGAATGATCTGTCATAGACCTGTAAATGTGCCCTTCACAATGTAAAAGATCAGCCACATGTTTCTGTAGGTTGCTGGTAATGACCTGTGGTCGCATTAACACCTCATACAGCTGTGCAACCGCGGTTTTCTTGTTTTAAATAGCCTCTGTATTAGTTTAAGTTCAACTTTATTTTGTCACTTCAACGATAGAAAATGGAGCTGAATAACCTATTGTTTCCCTCAGGATTGTGATATAAAAAACGGCAATACATAAAAAACACTGACAAAAACATTTAAATATCCATGTATAAGGTGTAGGAATGATGTAAGGAGACACGATTTATGTGTGTGTGTGTGTGTTTTATATTAACTAAGTGTGTGTTGAATATCAGGTTGCTGTGAGGTGTTAAGCAGCAGAAAGGCGCTGCTGCTCATTCTGGTGGTGTTGGGCTTCATGCTGTAGTATCCACTACCTTGAGGCTTTTTACTCCAGGTAGTGGAATAAAATGAAGTTCATTGGTAGATGTCCTGAATGGAGGGGGAAGAGACCTTGGTCCTCTCAGTTGTCCTCAGTGTGTGCTGAAGGGGCAGTTCCCATAACAAACCGTGACTCAGCTGGTTTGGACACTTTAAACGGTGTCCCAACAGGATGGGGTGGCAAGGCTTGCTTGCATCAGTCTCCTCAGCATCCTCTTGTGTCTGGTAGAAGAAATTTTGTGGTGTATTTCCACAATAAATGGGACAATTGGGCTTTACATGCCCAACCGTCTTTTGTCAAACCTCCAGACACTTCACACTGCATTGCCTTTAGGTTTAGTAATATGAAAAGGATTACAATATTCTTTCTTCTTAATTTCACTGTCCAGTTTATACTTGCCTCACACTGATACACCCTTATAGTGTAGTTGTAGTGTTCATGCAAGTAATGTTGGTAAAATAGATAGTTGTGATGAGTCTTATGTGTTGGCTTGTCCTACTTTTTGTTTGTTTACAGGAGTACACATGTCCAAGATGTGATTCAGGGTTTATTGAGGAACTGCTGGAGGAAAGAAGGTGTGTATAAAGTGTACATTAATCAAGGATTACCACCATTTTTATGGATAATGAAATAATTTAAATACTGTGTGTAAAAAAAAAAAACTTTTATTTTTTTACCTTATCTTAATATGTTTTGCCATCATTCCTGACAGTTATGCCACTCACCAACAGACAGTAGGTGTCATTTAGGATAAAAGCACCCTGAAAAACTCTAATTTGATCTAATACTCTAATACTAATTTTGGGCACAACTCAACAATAATGTCTTTGATTGCTATCTTTTTCTTGGTCAGCTTAATGTTGTATTACTGTCCCTTTATATTTTTTCTCTAATATTCTCATAGTATTTCAGGGTGATAGTTAAGCTTCGGGCTACACTTCCCATGTGAAATCAGAAGGTGAAGGGTTGAGGATAAGGGAAAAAAATAGAACACAGAAAAACATGACATCATAACTGTTGAAGTTGAATGGTGGAGACTATAACGTATGGTGGAAAAATGTTCTTTGAATATTATTAAGACGAGACATAACTTGTCAACTATTTGTCCCCTGTTTAGTGCTGACAATGGCTCCATGTCTACCATCTCTAGTGGGCCCCAGAACCAGCAACCATTTGAGGTTTCTAACCTATTCTTTTCTACACAACCTCTATCTGTCCTACTACACTGTTGCATAATATTGTCAGGATTTTCATATGATGGAAGTCATCTTGGAGTTTCCATTGACGTTTTTGTGACCGAGCACTGTCTCGCTCTTCACAGTTATATAAATTGATTGGGCTGTTGTAACTTTGCCCAAAGATGAGTAATATTCTTAGCTTGATTTGTATTTTATGTAATTGCTGTGGTGTTACTGTCACCTCAGTAAACAGGGAAACTCTGTGTCAGCACTCATGCACTTCCATTGGGTTGAAATTTGATATGATCCTCAACAAGACTCCCAATGCGTCGGGTGTGTTGTTTTGACCATAAATAGTTGTGGACATGTATAAAGATCACAAAGTGTCACTGGTTTCTACCATTAAGATTACATTACCCAGGTTTTTCTGTATGCTTTCATTTTCTCTTCTCCCAGAATGCGGACCAGCACTTGTTTACATTCCCTTCCGGCTACGGTCAGTTTGCCCTGGGTGTCTTTGACGACCGCTTTGACTTCGGGGCTGGACTGGGAACAGAGGACAACCGGGATGCCGAAAATAGGCGAGAAAGGGAAACGACATCCCGGCAACGATATGGTGCCAGGCAACCGAGAAGTCGTCATGGTTCAAGACGACAAGCAGGGAGGCACGAGGGAGTTCCCACTTTAGAGGGGTAAGGAGCATAGTTTTGGACTCATAGGACTGAAGTCCCAGTCGTGCTTGAACTTAATTTCAGACTACCTTAATAGCAGTACATTTTAACACTTGGAAACCAGTTTCATTTCTCATACATCTGTAACACAGCTGTTCTCTTTTGTAGAATCATTCAGCAGCTAGTGAATGGAATAATTGCACCTACTGCAATGCCAAATATTGGTGTTGGACCCTGGTAAGTCTCTAGAACACAGTTATATTTAACCAGATAACAAAATGTGCTAGGTGTCTCTTAACTGTTGTCTTTAATTCTGTTTTTAAAGGGGTGTTCTTCACTCAAATCCTATGGATTATGCCTGGGGCGCTAATGGACTAGATGCAATCATAACTCAGGTATTTTGGGAAACCATTGAGTGTGTTTAAAATGATTACTGTGCCTATTCAAAAAGAGTAGGTTTTGATTTTTATCTTTTGGATTAAATAATGTTCATGTTCTATAAGAAAATAAGCAGTACATACTTTAAAATGCATACAACATGTATTTCATGTCATTTGTTTTCTAATCTTTTTTTCTCTTGTCTTTAGTTATTAAACCAATTTGAAAACACGGGACCCCCACCTGCTGATAGGGATAAAATAAAAGGTCTTCCTACAGTACGAATTATAGATGAGCATGTTGGTAAGTTAAAACATAACAATAGAATGTTTTATGGCTGGTTTCCTTTTTTTCCTTCTTCAGATATCTTAGATCAACTGTATTACTTGCAATTTTGGACAGCCGTATAATGTTCTGTACAACAGATGGTTGCGTGCTGTTATGACATTGTAATGTCATTTTAATACAAGTACCTTTTGCTGGACAAGCTGGCTTAATCAGATTTCAGTTTTAAACATCTTAGAGTTAATGAGTTAATAACTGAAGTGTGCTCAAATTTATGATTCTGAAATAAATAAAGAATATTCAATTAAATTCAATTTTATTTATATAGCGCCATATCATAACAAAGTTATCTCAGGGCACTCAATCACATGGAGCAGGTCGAGACCAACTTCCACACACAAAGACCCAACGTTCCCACCGTGAGCAGCACTAGGCGACAATGGCAAGGAAAAACTCCCTTTTAACAGGTAGAAACCTCGAGC
>JAVQJL010076658.1:0-10805 GCA_036024295.1 Nannoperca obscura
TGAAATAAGAGCGGGAGTATCCTGTGGAGGGATGGGCCAAAGGTGTGGGGGTGGGGGGGTAGTGTGAGAGGGACTCCTCCTCGTTGGGATGGGATCAGTTCTACCTAATTAACCGCTACAGAAATATTTATCCAGGCTGCAGCTCGTCCAGCTCCCATGATGTGTTTATGTGCCCTGGATGTGTGCACAGACTGGGCCAGTGGTGGAGGGGGGGGGGATGTTCCCGGGTACCAGGGGAGTAGGCTCGGGGGTGTCTGGTTTCGAGGTATTTGTGGTAGTGGAGGGACATTAGGGTGGGGTGCAGCACTCTGGATTGGGGCTCGCCGGGTTAGGTTCGCAGGGCTGCTGGGTGCATGAACCCTCCACCCCCCCCACTCAAATCAACCCCTCTCTCCAAGACCCCCATAAAGTCCTGTTCAAGGGGTCCACATGAAATAAGAGCGGGAGTATCCTGTGGAGGGATGGGCCAAAGGTGTGGGGGTGGGGGGGCTGTTAGAGAGGTGGCATTACAAACAGACAGCTGGGCTCTCAGCGCTTACAGGCAGCAGGGTGACAGCCAACACAGGTGCAGGGCATTGTGTGTGTGTGTGTGTGTGTGTGGGTGGGGTGGGAGGGTGAGGCAGGGCACCTGTTCTAGGAAACAACTCTCCCTCCTTGAGTGGCTACACTTTCCCCTAGACGGGCAAGAGTACACACACACACGCGCAGACACTGTAACAGGTGACATGATGCCATATGAGTTAAAACAACAAATCCGGACTGATACGTCCGAATGATCAATTTGACTTCAGATCTGTATCAAGGAAAATATCAATGTTTTCTACATTGTTTTACGAGTGTGTTTAACTCTTAAATATTTAACTCGTACATATTTGTCCTGTTTAATTACAGTGAATCCAGTTTCAGGGTACCGAGTTGACTGGTTGGCTGAACACGTCACTGGTTGTTTATAGAGATTTATTAAAAACTGTCATACGAGCACATTTAGGTCGGTTCAGAGATCCAGACTGTGTGGGTTTACTGTCCAGCCCCATTCACACTCTGGCTAGTTGAGTTTGACTCAATGTTAGAATTCTGTCAGCAGAATCATACAATCAAGGAGTTATGATTTCAGACTGAATGCACTACAGGTTGTGCAGGATTATTATGATGCATATTGATATTCAAGATAGTATTTATCACATTTTTAGGGCTCCAGTTAATACTGACAGTTATTTTTTTACAGTCTCAAGTTGCCGTATTTAAAATGGAAGAATAACAGAATAAACCGTGTGTTGTTTTGTGTTACTTTCAGCAGCACACACACACATTCACAAGGAAGCAGGTGATTAGGGAGGAAAAGCAAAAACACACACAGATTCATGCTGCTGTTCTGCAGATCAACCCCCCCCCCCCCTTCAGGTCAAGTCTTCCTCGCTCCGTCCTGTGTCATGGAAACAGGAGTCGTGCCAAGAACGCAAATACGATCCACGATGACTGTACGCAATAGTTTGTCATCTTATACCTGCACGCTGAGCCCGACCCTGGCCTTCCCAAGGAAAACCCATAAAACACAATGTTGTCCATGATCTCGGATCGTGTACGGGGGGTGTGCGGGTCCGTTACCTTCTCCTTCGCCACCTTGTGGGAGAACGGGCAGGTCCCGTCGGCCTGCTTGCACGTCCCTCGCAGAAACCTGCACAGAAACAATGAAGGCAAGTCTGAGAAGGCAGAAGCTGCCAGATTCTGGTTCTGGACGTGTTGTTTTTTTACGGTTTCCTCAATTACCTCAGCAGAGCAAGGTACTGATGAGTCCACCAGAGGCCCCGATCACAGCCGAACCCAATACTCAACCTTTGTGGTTGCATTTAGGAACAAAACACGGGAGGAACTTCTTCAGATATAAGAACAGTTCACAGGACAGCGCCCCCTTTTTATTGTGTAAGAACTGGGAACAATTGTATTTGTTCCAACAACGTTTTGAGGGACTTTTTTCTCTCCCAGAAGATGATTAATAATAAAAAGATCACTTTCTTATCACATGGTGCTATATCAATTGATTAGTCAACACGGGTCATAACAGTAGCCTTAAAAAAATTGACCAAAAACACTGGAAACAGGTCCGACAGTGAAGTCCAGGCATTTACACATGCGACGCGGGAAATCCAACGTGATTTTCAGGGAGTCCCCTGTGTCCCCAAGTGTTTGGTCCAAAAATGCTTAATGTTGCTCAATTCATACACAATGGATATACAAGGTACACATATGCTAACAGGGGCTGGAAGATAAAGTGCAGATGCAGTTATTGCACATTCAGTCCGAGTTACTGCATTAAGATTGTTGTGGTGGTGGTGGTGGTGGGGGGGCATTTATTCTGCCCTGTAGCATCACATTCTGAAAGTGAACTGCTGAATATGAAAGTGTAATGTAGCAGCTTTGACTGGACGTTTACAGAACACGCAACTGAACGTTGAGCTTGGCGACTGGATGCTTTGTTCATTTCTATGCCTTTATTAGAAAGCGACAGCTGAGAGGTGACAGGACATTGTGTCCATAGAAGCCCTGAAGCGCTCCAACAGTCACCCAACACAGAGGATTATTAAATAAGCCAGACTTGTACTTCCTAATCTCTTGGCGGCCACACTAACTCCTCACAGCAGCACTGGAAGATCTCACAGATCTCACCACGTATGTCCTCGTGTGTTTGTGTTACCTGGTGCACACGGCAACCTTGTCTGGGTCGTGGATGTAAGGACAGCTGTTGCCGCGGTTGCACTTGCCAAAGCGGTTGTAGTACATGCAGTACTGCTTCTGCGGCTTCTTCTGGCGAGCGTGTCTGATGATGGCGAGGCTCCGCTGGACCGCACGGCTTGTTTCACGAAAACACAGACAAACCACAAATCAATACGACTCAACTTGTGGTAACTAAAGAAGACAACTTACGCCGGGATTACAGCCTCAACTCTTTGGGTAAATGTATCCCCCATATGCTAATTATAATTTAAAAACTACTCATGGCTCTGCAGCGCTCAGCTCACAGTGATGAAAGGCAGTTAATATTCAGGGAGGATCAAATGCTAAAGCATTGGCTGGATTTGATTTCATGATGGTGCAGCTGCATGAAGAGATGAGAAGAGATGAAACCGGCTGGTGGTGTGAAAAGCTTACCTGGCTAAATGACGAGTACTGGAGGGTCGGTGGAAAGCAGGACTCGTGGGTGAGACCTGGGCGCTGCTGAAAGACCTTCCTAAATGTGCAGAAGAGGGACACATGAGCTATTTACTTTAAGTTTTATGACATCCTGTGTTCAGACATTCCTGTTGAATCTAAATCATTTATCTCCAGTGATTCAACAGCAGACAGGATGTGTTGTTTTGTCCCAAAAGATCCCAAACAACCTCCGACCGCTGCTCCCTCATGTAAATATATAGATTTTGTCATTGTTTTGGTTTACTGACATTACAAGTGGATAATAAAGACAAATTTAATATGATCATGATTGACGTGCATATTCCCACTTGTTGAATCACATGCGTATCGTAATGAGTTAACAACATGTAGGAGCTTCTTTTGGACATTTCTATATAAAAACACAGCCGTGATAACAACAGTTTGAAGACATTTAAGCGTTTTGTGCCAATAAACGTGCAAGAACTGACAACTTTCTCTGTGAAAGCACAAGTACCAGTGACACAGCACACGTGTCCTGCAGACTGTGGATGTGTGTGTGCAGAGATGATATAAAGTGAAGTAAGAAGTATAATCCAGCATTTACAGTGTAATTAACACTGATCTGCAGGAGTTGGTGTTTTTCACGGTTAACCTTTGCCTGCGTTACCAGTACCAATTCAACACAATAATTTAACTCACTAACTGACTTATGCTGTGAAATGTTTCCACAGTGTTATAAGTACTGACTTCTACATGGTGATGAAGACATGGATACATATTTGAAGAGTGGGGGTTGTTTTTCGTCTAGATGTTGATACATTCACCATTTTCTCAAACGCATTCATCTTGCAGTCCTGATGGTGTTGTTTTCTGAGTCTGATCTAAAATAGAACATTAATACTTTTTTATAACTATTCCCATCCCTGTGTGTGTGTGTGTGTGTGTGTGTGTGTGTGTGTGTGTGTGTGTGTGTGTGTGTGTGTGCAGCCAGATGCAATAACAACCTGATATGTGCCTGGTTATTTATACTGTGGTGGTTTGACACATTGGTGCCAAAGCCAAACGTGACGTCCAGCGCCGTCTGAGGACATAAACACCACGTACCCAATGCACTCCACATACACTGGATGTGTGTGTGTGTGTGTGTGTGTGTGGGAGGCCATGATAGGATTGGAGAAGACGATTACGGTTGATCTCGTTCAGACCTCTAATACTGAAATTGTTTTTGGTCATTTAGGCTCTCATCAAGTGTTAAGCAGAGCTGAACTACCGTCCGGTGGCTACAGAGCCACTCGTGCTGTGAAGACACCTGAGGCGTGTTGCTGGAGGATGCAGGAATGTGCACGTTGGGATGCCGGTCACGAGTTTCACAGAATGGAGCTCTTCAATTTCACCTGCAGGTGTAGTCGCTGCAGAGTGAGTGTATGAGAGAGAAGTGTGAAGGAGGTGGAGGCAGATCCGGGGCTTTAATCTGCACCATCCAGTTCTCCAGGCCCCCCAACCCCCCTCGCTGCTCTGACAGATGACAACTTTATTATTTCAGATGGCAAATCCAGCCAGCTCCCGTAAGTCTATTAGAGAGCATGTGGACGGAGCTGCAGCCACAAACATGAATAAACACTCCTTTATCACCTTGGGGTGCACAGACTTACTGCCATGTCCTGAACAGGGCTGAGGATCAAACCTCAGTAAATTCCTGGTACTGGCTGAAATGTGTCTGTAGCACTGACTACAGAACACTGAGTATCAAATGCTGGTATTAAGTGACTGCTCAGATCCTTGACAGCTCCTGATTTAGATTGAGATTTAGCCAATTTGAGAGCGTGTTCAGTGAGGCGAAGTTCTTGTGCAGCTGCTTGTGTGGGGACAACATTTAACATGTTTAGTCCGATAAAATAAGGATTTTGTAGTTTTTGTACCAGGTATCATGTTGACAAAAGTGTGGAACCATCTCACATGATACCCGGCCACAGTAGTGGAGGTACAAACTACCCCTGTGTGCATTTACTGCAACAGTTTGATGCATATATATTGCAAGGTTAAAAAAAATAAAACAGATGCTCCAGGGACTGAACGACCAACGCTGGGAAGAACGGTGGAGCCGCTTCACCTCCGGAGCCACAGCCGCCCAGTAGCAACTAGAGCACAGCAACTGCTACCATTTCATAACACAGCTCCGCCTTTCTCTGTGGATAGGAGGGAACACAAAGGTACAAACCACCTCCCCAACCTTTACTGAGACACATCACTATCCTTCTGTTGGAGAAACAGCTACAAGTCAACCGTGTACAAATCTGGACGGCATGTCGTCAGAGAACCTGTTCGGTTGATGGACATGTTGGACGCCACGGTGCGGGACAGCTTATTGGCTGACACCCGGTACAGGGAACCACGGATCCAGCACATGCTGCTGCCTCTCCAGTGCTGAGCGGGGGACGGGTGTCTGTCGGGGGGCGTTCGCAGGCGGCTCTGAAGGAAACTCCTGCGAGGAAAGAAAAACAGAGAGACGGATGCGTGAAACCAGGGAACAGAACGTAAAGTTATATAATCACTTAAAAAGGAGGATTTCCAGTTTATTACAACTTGGGATGATTCAAATGATCCGTTAAGCTCAGTTTACACACTGTTACATTTCCAGCCGTGCCATTCTTTGAGCTGCTCATCCCCTCCCTCAGTTCCATCCCTCTTATGCCTGTCTTCCCTCAAGCTCTTCCACTATATCTCCCCTCCTCACTTTATGTTTCCCATCCTCTAGTCTCCCCTCCTCCCTCCCTCTCTCTCCCTCCCATGTCACAGCACTCTGTTAAATTGCTCCTCTAATGGAAAGGACGGCAGTGTGGAAATGGAGAGAATTGAAAAGAGGAGAGGAGGAAATCAATGAGATAATAGGCAGGGCAGGGGGCCAGGGCAGCGAGGTTGGCCCCTACACTGGAGCGTAGAGACCACACACACACACAGTATCACAACACACTCCTGCTACAGTATGTACAGTACACACAACCACAGGCCTGTACACACACATGCTCACCATGCAGGAGACAGTAGACTTGTGTTTGCGTGAGGCTGCGGTGGGTGTGTGGCTGCTGGGTGGTGGTGGGGCGGTGCAGGGGTTATGGCGATAAATTGCGCTGTCCTGTCACTTCTATTTGGGGCGGATTGGGGCTGGTGTGCAGGGTGCCGCTGGAGGTAATTTGCTGCCGTATTTCAGATGGGTTGGAAATGGGTTTAGAGCGAGAGTTCATGCCTCCCATTACAGAGAAAAGAGTGTTACCCCGAATGCACGCCGTGCACAAAACAACTGACACGGACGCTTAACACGCTGCACGGCCGGGAGTTGCTGCACTGCTGCAAATTAGGAAGAAACGGAACAAATATCAGCCCTCAGCTGCGTTCGTGTACACGGTCTACCTGACTGCACGCCATAACTCAGCAGCACAGACACTCAGTTTCACTGATGCCAGATCAGTGGCTGCCCTACACAGGGCAACTGCAGCCAGGGGAGCTGTAATGGAGGCTAATGTTGGAGCGCTGACTGCCACACAGGGAGGCTTAAACAAGGACCGGGCGGCCTGGGGAGCCACAATGGAGGTTAATGGGGATATGACATGAACAGTTAACACAAACGGCAGTTAACCCTGACACAGGGCTGCAGTCGGGGGGGTGAGCGGGGGTGCAACACTCAGTCTGTAGGGCGTTTTCTCACTGGGTTCGTACGTGGTCCTGCTGATTGGCTCACACATTTCTGTTTGTCTCAATGTGTGGTGTGTTTACATGTTTTCCTCAACAACACAGCTTTTACTGTTTGACTTCAGTGAATTCTACGTCTGCGAAAGTACACGTAAACATCTGATGCCTCTTCAGATCTACAGGTTCACAGGGAATGAGTCAAAAGGCTTGAAGAGGAGCCAACACAAACAAGCTGATTGGTTAAGTTAACTTTTTTATTCTATTTATCGTCTCTATACGTTCGAACGTACTCTACACTTTACTGCTCAACTGCAGTTCGTTGTCGCAGGACTTGTGTAATGTGTGTAATGACAGTAAAATTGAATGTATTTTAAAAATATCAGTATTTCATCTCTCCTGTTTTCTTGCAAACCACAGGAACGTCCTTCCTGTGTGGGGTACAGGTTGTGTTAGAGCCCCCGGTCAGGTGGAACATGTAGGGTGTTCATGTTACAGGATGCCAAAATGAAACTATGGTCAGACTCAGCTGCCAGTGTCAAAGCATTGTTAACATAAGGTCTGGGTGATAAATACCGACCTGGTAGTGGAACGTGTGTTTTATATTACATTCTTATCAAGATGTTTTATGTTAAAGGTCTTGTTTTATTTGTCATGCTTGTTGTGTGTGGACCTCTGGAAGAGCAGCTGCTAGCTTACCATCCAAACAAAGAATACCGGCAGAAATGTGTCCACCAGCAGAGATTTGGCAATATTGTTCCCACCTTAATGTCTCTGCTATATATTTGAGACTTCTCTCGGTCTGCAGACTCTCCTCGGCCGGGTCCCAGTGGCACCCCCGACCTCCAGAGAGGTATCTGTTACCAGAGACCCTGCAGGCCCATCTGATGCACAAATCCTCTCCTGCTGGACAACCAAGTTGTTTTCAGGGTTGAGACACCGACACTGGCTTCCTTTCTGCTACAAGGCCCGAGGGACACATCCCCATAAGGCTGGCCGATACGGCACAAAAGATTATCACAATAAAATGTTTTATTTCAGTCGATATTGATAAAGTCCAGCAGAAAAAAAGGTTTGAATTTGTAACATTGGCGACCCGACCTGTCCTTTTTTATTAACAATGTATTAATGCGGTTGATGGAGAACAAATTAGAGATAAAATGAGAGAGAATATATTGTTAAGTGTTACATTTAGAGTGAAAACAATGGAAGTGCACGGGGCTGCCTCGAGTACCAGAGTACAGAGCAACACTGTCTGAAAGCTTTCTACAGTTCTTAATTCTTTGTTTTCTAGCAGGACAAACAGAAAAGTAACATTAAAAAGTTCAATTTCTGTACTTTACATTCATTTAGTTTTGTTGTGGAACATGAAGACGATGACTGGAGGTCACAGCGGAAGAACATTATCTCCCCAAAAAGAAAAGGTAGAAATATGTCGTGAAAAGAAAGAAATGAAGGAGGGGGCAAGGACATGCACAAACTCCCCTGTGACTAGTCTGCATGCGTGTGCACGTACTTGTGTGTGTGTGTGTGTGTGCACTGCTCTGACCATGCGATGCACAGATAAAGGAGAGGGCGATTCAGCACTACCGCCGCCGTTGATGAATGATCCGACTTTTGTTTTAGTGACAGGGAAGAATTTGGAGGGTCGCGCGACTGCTCAGAATAATGCTGCTCTTGTCTATTTGTCTGCAACCCCAGCATTAGCCAGCTCATATTGGGAAACAGTTACCCTTGAAACAGAGCACAGCAAAAACAGTCATCTGGCCAATTCCAGAAGTAAGGACTGCTGCTCTTCTTTGGGCACTTAAAAGGGAAACCAGAACATTGTCATTACGCATCACGATCCCATCAAATCCAACTTAAAAGGGAGCCGAGTGTAATGAACAAAATGGTCCTAACATTAAGAAGCATCCCAGAGAGCATTTGTGTAGAAAACAGTGGGAAGAGCAGCAGGAGAGGATCATAACACACGGGCGTAGGTGACGGCTGGATGACTAATGTGATAAGTAATGAGTAAATGAATGAATTGGGGTATAAAAGGCGATGAATGGGGGAGCGGATGCGGGAAAAGGAGGAGAGAAGTGAAGAAGAGGGAGCGCTGCTTCACTTTATTGCCCAGTCTCTTACATCCTGTACTGATCGATACTGAAGCACTAAAGGAGATGAGCGCCTGGATGCGTGTGTGTCTGTGTGTGTGTGTACACTCGGGTCTCGCCGTATTAGAGGCGTTAACATTTATGTCAAAAACACGTTTTTTTAAAAACATAAGAATCACATGAGCAAATATTCGGTTTCCTTCAAACTGATGTTTTGCAGGTGGTCAGTATTTTGAACATCTGTACAATCATATTGTAAATATGTTTTATGTCAAACTACTTTATGTTTTCTACATACTATATTTATTTTATGCACTAACATGAGGTGAAAACTGACTTTGCAATCATCATGATTCTGAACATATTTATATATATTTTAATAGATAAAACGATTAAATTGAAAGACGGAAAACGAAAAAGAAAGAACAGCAACAGAGCAAATGTGTGCATATAGAAAATGAAAGAAGGGCCAGCGGAGAGAAAAACAGGGCGGGTGTGAGGGATGGGGGGGGGCTGGGCTGTAATTTATCCTGCAGTGTGCATGCTTTACGGCTTTCTTAATTCAACTCCTGCTACTATTAATGGAGTTAATGTTGAGATTATATCTATTTTCTGGTGGCGGGGGTTGAAATACTGCAGCCGATTCCACTGCCCCTTCAAACTGCCACTTGGCACTAAATCAGCCGCCACGCTCGTTATGGCTGAAAACACGCAAGAGCACGGCATGCTGGGTAGGGGGGACCCTCTCCCCGTGGGCCTGGGAGCAGGAAATGTCTGGGACTAGCTGGTTGAGAGGACTTTGAATCCTGGACTGTTGCATTGTTTTAAATACAGCACTTTGAATTGCCTTGCACGATACAAATACATAGATACAGACATTTCAAAATGAAGAGGAGTTAGTATCTGATGCCAAAGCTGCAAAACAAACATAAGCAACATCAGCAAGGTCTTAAAATGTCTAGAAATGCTTTAAATCATCATATTTGTTCTCCAGAGGTTTAATTCAGTATTTTCACACTTCATCCCCAAATGAATGATGTTTAGTTAAAAACTAATACATGAGTTACTGTAGTGATGTTTGTGTTTAACGTGTGGAAAGATCTCTGATCTGGGGCAAAACAGTGGAACAGTTTATAGTGTTGGAACATAGGATGGAAAAAAAGATGTCCGCCGCGTCTCAACTTCCTCCCACTGCACAAAAAAATGAAGCCAGAATACCCTGAAAACAGGAGCCGCCATCTTGTGCTGGCCCCGCCCCCCTATAATCGCGAGCTCACCACAATCATGACGTCACACCTCCTTTTTATAGCATCAAATAAGTCATTCACACCAAACTGATCAGAAAACAAACTCTTTAACGTACATCAGCGGGATAAGAGCGACCTGACATGACAGAAAGCGTCTGTAGGAGCAGACAGACGATCATCAAGACCCTCTTTATATATGCAGTCATATATGAGTTAGACATCATTAGCACGTTTAAAATGTAATCTTGCATACATTTGCCATTTTGTGGTAATATACTGGTAAATATTAAGACATAGATAAAGAAACAGCTGGATATTGACTGAAGATCACCCAGCCTTATTGCCCTGTGACTCTCATTTGTTAATGAGCACCTGTCTAAATAAAAGTTGACTGAAATAAGAAATGAAACCACAGCATCCGAGCCATCTCTGATCATCCTAAAATAACATCTCCACTTCTCCTTAACTTTAATACATGATATTTACCCCACAGTCCTGCTTTAAACACTATAAAATGACATTTAGGGTCTCATGCAGGCTACCCGGCCTGAGCCACCTTGCAAAGTTTTCCTAGTAGATGCACTGCCCAAAGTGTGTGTGTGTGTGTGTGTGGGGGGGGGGGGGG
>JAVQJL010076674.1:0-15517 GCA_036024295.1 Nannoperca obscura
CATCCATCAGAGAAACAACCTGTCTGGCCACTTTCAAGAAAAGACTAAAGACTCATTTGTTCCGGAAATACAACAGCACTTAAATGACACATTGTTTCTATAAAGTATAGCATATTGTACGATATTATAGTAGAATTGGATTTTAGTTTGAATGTATTGTATTTGATAATGTACAAAGATAATCTGTTCTTAGATTGAATGCTCTTTTCGATTCTACCATTGGCAGCGATGTACTTACTTATAGCACTTGTGATTCATCACCAGCCCTTACAAGTTTAATGAGACATCTTGTTGTTTTCAATCATGGTTCCTTGCACTTTATGTAAAGCTCTTTATTTGGAAGGCGCTTTGGATAAAAGCATCTGCTAAGTCCCTAAATGTAATGTCATGTAATGCATAACAGCAGTGTGCAGTCCATACATCATGAGCTCAGATAGGTCATGGCAGCTTCGGAATGATGTCTCACCTGTATGGAAAAGGATGGTATTATTGATTTAATATTGGTTTTAATTATCGTTTTATTATAATTGAGCCTGTAAACCTCATTCATATCAACTGCAGTGTTTACAGAATCTTTGTGAAATGAATTTGCCAGGCAGAGGTTATATTTTACACTTACACTTTACACTAGGACTTTTACACTTTTACCCATCTGCAACCTTAATGCATGATCAAAGCTTTTATTTAGTCTTACTTTTTTATATATGGCTCACCATGAATGAAGTGCAAATAATCTAAACATTGGCAGCAGAGTAGTTTGTATGTTTGTTGTATGTAAAAGCAAGGCTAGAAATGGCATGGTTCTGTCTGTCAGATCACCTCAATGACCTGATTCTACATTCTACCATTAACATTCTACCTTAAAATTGTTTAGACGGAATCTACAGACTCATTAGGTGTAATGTGCTGAGATAGTGTAGTAAGCTGTAGGCACAGTCTCACTCTTTTAATAGATTGGATCAATAACTGGGACCTCTGTTTTGTCCTAGTTTAGTTTAAAATAAATTTTAGGCCATTCCATTCATTATTTTAAATGAATGTGTGAGATGCTCACAAAATAACCCTGTTCATTTCAATAAATTATTTTTCTTAAATTTATGATCGTAGCATTTGTCTAGAATGCCACTAGATGGAGCTGTTATTCCAGCTGAAATAAATGGTTGGCTGGATTTTGTCAGGCTGGGAGACACATTTGATCTTTTCCCAACCCTTCCTGTATCAAAGGCCTGTGTCATGTTGTTTTCTTGTGTCCTTGCTGTTCTGATCTGTATTATGGCTTTAGAATGAGCTGTCCTAACCTTCTTTGTGCCCTTGAGGTTGTCTTGTGATCCACTTATACTGAATGTGTGTTGGTGAATGCACTTTCCTAGATTAACTGTCTAACACTTTAAACAGTATGTTCCTACTATATGGCCTACTATATATGTAAGAACAAAAAGAGGAAAGTGAAATGAGAACAACACATAAGTAAACATCAGGTCGGAGTTGTTTAAATTCAGTAGAATGTATAAATGCAATGAAAGTGTAAATAAATATGTAGCACAGAGGATGAAGATTTATATTTAAGTCATTTTAGTGAGTAGGTTTTTAAAAGATTTCAGGACTTTGCTGCTTGTTTATTCTTAAACTTAAATGAAGAGTCAACAATATTCTGGCTGAATATAATAAAAAAAGTGAAGTTGTGAAGCTCTGTGTTTGTTCCATTGTTTTGCATATGGGATGTGCTGAAAACAAACAGCTCAATTAAGAACATAACATTTGTGCCCATTATATCACTACCACACAGCGTGATCAGTTGACCAGTTTTCATACAGAGAATTTCTTTTTTTCTTTGCTTTGAGCACAGAAGTCACAGGAATAATTCACATTCACTTCAAACCTTTCAGGAGATGCTTTACAGCAGGGTTCGGCAATTAGGTTCAGTTGTGGGCCACCACTGTTTTTCAACATCATGGTGAAGATGAGATGCTGCACTGTATGTTGTCAATGTATATTTCTAACTAAAACTAAATTCAAAATGTCCGACTTCCTGTTGGGTGTAGCGCATGGCACCAAGAGTCTTTGAGGCAAGAAGTCTGGACATGTTACATGAAATGTACCTCAAGGGCTACATCATTGTAATTTAGTTGGGGCACTGTTGAGACATTTTGCAGAGTCCTGCAGTGATTGGGCTCAGGTGTGGCCAGCGTGCTCCATAGCGCCCCCAAACGCATGCCAGGGTTGGGATAAAGTTGCTTTGATGTTCATGAGATTTGGTGGGATCATTACTTTCATCGTAAAGAACATATTTCAGTTTTTGCTCAACAGGAAGTCAGACATTTTGGATTTTGTAAACTCAAAAACATGAGCTGAAAGATGATAAGGCTCTGTTGACCTGAGGAGAACTGCAGAAGTATGATAATCATATGTGGGTTTGTCACTACAAGTGACGCTTGTTACATTACACGTTTGATCCATTGTTAATATAAAGTATTGATTAGTGTAGCTGTATTTTTTGTAATAGGCCAGAGCTTAGGAAGCATTTTTATGAGCAGCTTCTGTGGAATGAATGTGAGATTGGGGTTTTGTGTTCAATGCTTACTATACATAATAATATGTTCTGCCATAGTGTAAATACTATACATGTACACACAGCGTAACACACACAGACTCACTTTTCCAGGCTGTTAAGTCCAGCTGTGGTGAAGAACCTCCACCAGGCTACAGGTGAACATATGTAAAGTGATATATGAGCAAATCATTTTCATTCTGTTTTCTCTATTTTGCCGTCTTTCCCTTCCTGGCCTATCCCCCTTTCCTCTGTACCTTCAACTCCCCTGTTTTATCACCTCGTTTGTTTTCTCAGGTCTATTTACGATGACCAACCCAATGCCCACAAGCGTTTCATGGAAAAGCTGGATGCCAGGATAAGAAACCATGACCGGGAGATTGAGAAGATGTGCAATTTCCACCACCAAGGCTTTGTGGATGCCATCACAGAGCTCCTCAAAGTCCGTGCTGATGCAGAGAAACTGATGGTAAGAGAGATGACTGTAAAGAGGAATACAGGCCAGAATAGGCGATAGCATGACAGTTTGGTCTGCAATCTGCATTAGCTTAGAAGCCGAACAAGTTGAAACGTCATTTGGAGACTTCACATCCCGAACACAGAGAGAAACCCATTGATTTCTCCAGAAAGAAATGAAGTAACTATCGTGCACAACAGACTCACTTTACTAAAGCAGCATCAGTGTCATCAAACGCCCAACTTGCCTCCTACAAAGTGGCATATAGAGTTGCTCGGTGTAAAAAGCCTTACACCATAGCTGAGGAATTAATACTTCCTTCTGCTATTGATATGGTTTCAACCATGATTGATGAAGCAACAGCAAGTAAGCTAAAGGCAATTCCTCTGTCAGACAACACTATCGCGAGGCGCATTCATGACATGTCAAAAGACAGAGGAGCAGGTTAAGAAGCATGTTTTGCCCTGCAGATGGATGAAGCGACTGACAGTAACAAAGACTGTTTACTGATAACATATGTCAGATTCATTGATAGTGATGACCTGAAGGAGGATTTGCTTTTCTGCAAACGTGTAACCGACAGAGCAACTGCGGACGAGTTGTTTAAAATCACTGATACATATTTGAGGCTGATCTAAACTGGAAGGACTGTGTGGGGGTCTGCACAGATGGGGCTCAGGCAATGGCTGGGAAATGACGGGGGCTACAAGTGCTTGTCAAGCGCCCCTGATGCGCAGTGGATGCACTGCCTTATACACAGAGAAGTGCTCGCATCCAAACAGCTGAGTGCTGAAATGAGCGATGTAATGACAGACATCATTGCTGTTGAAAATCTGTTGAAAGCCACAAATATTGATGCAGAGTAATACTTTAAAGCACATAGTTTAAAAAAACATAGTAATTTTTCAACTCATGTCTGGGAGTTTATGTATTTGAGATCATGTGGGTGACAGCGGGGGGGGGGGGCTGAAAATAATTTTATCTTCAAAAGGGGGCGCTGCAAAAAAAAGTTTGGGACCACTGCCTTAAACAAAAGCATGTTTCAGACACATTTAGAGGGCTTTTTATAGTGTTTTATAGGCAAAAATCCTGACCTTCATGTGTTTGGTCTGTGGGAAGAAATTCGAGTACCCGGAAGAAACCCCCGCAGGCACAGGGAGAACATCCAAACTCCATACAGAAAGGCCCCAGCCGGCTGGTTCAAACCCAGAACCTTCTTGTTGTAAGGCAACTGTGTTAGCCACTGCACCCCCGTGCCGTTTGCCTTGTCTCGTTACGAAATATGAGACTGCTGTTGTTAATTGCCATGTTTATGGTCATTCGTTTATAGAAAGCAGCGATTACAGTTACCTGAAGGTTTGCAGTGGACATATCTCAATTAGATGTGTGTTTCTGAAAAAGAGAAGATATTGATAAGATATTGTCTATACTATCAACAATCTCCACCAGTATCAGAAACTTGTCGGAGAAAACACAAGGAACCAATCACAGTTGGTCCACATGTTGTGTCTAACAGTCCTTGCTGTTGGTGCAGATTTGCTAGTGACAGTTTTTGATGCAAATTAAAACAAAGTAGCATATCAGAGTCTTGTACTTACCTGGTGGGGTGGAATATAACATAGTAAGATTCTTTATTGGCTAATCTACTTTGAAATGACAGTGTGAGAAGCTAATGACTTGGAAGACTTCTCCATGCCCTTTGAGTTTGCAGGAATCAGTGTTTGAAACATTATTTCTTGAGTGGACATGCCCTTTTTGCACTTTAGGCACCAACAGGGCTAACCAGGTGTCTGTGAGGATCCTAGAAATGTCATTTTGCTCTGGAGCACTCTTGCTGTGGTGCTGCTGCACCCTAGCCGAATGATAAAAGAGGCAGTGATTATGTAGTCGGACCCCCTCGTTTGGAAGCTTCACTGTTGAAAGGATTGTCATCAAAAAGCTGACTGGTCAATTGGGTCATGGCTCTCAGCAGTGTGACAAGAGCTGAGAGTTCAAAAATCCCCATCCAGAATTGAGAAGTTTGTCACTGAATCTGTGAGAAAGAGCCTGTCACAAGCAATTAAACCCCATGAAAGGCCCTGTGCACCGACGAGGGGTTCAGGTCCCCGCTGCCTGGTTAATCTGAATTTGCCTGCCATTGTCCTTGCCCCTTCATGGACAATGAGCTGATTACAAGGCTGAGCAGCTGCAGCGACGGAGGTAGAGAGGGAATAGAGAGGGCATGCAGAGAGGGAGCAGACAGAGAGGGAAGGGATGGATAGACATGTGACAGCATGTATGGCTGAAACGAGGAATTCATACATTCTAAAAAACGTTTCAAGTTTTACAAACATGAAGAAATTCTATTGCAACTTGCACTACTTCTGCAACGGCCTGAACCTTACACCTTACACCAATGCAACTAGATGAGACAGCATATAGATTGGATAGCAAAGTCTTTGGCGGCATATCGCTGCCAAAAAGCGCGTGCACAAATGAGATGCTCGTGTGCGTAATTTAAACAGCCGTGCGCGTATATTATTTCTGCGAGTACTTCCACAGCACTTGCGCGCAGAATATTGCTGCTTGCGCGAGCAATATTGCAGGTCGCGAGGAGAAAACTATGCTTTTCGCGCGTGAGCACCATCACTACTCTCCTGCTCGCGAAACTTTCACCTGCTCGCTCGCGAGGAGTTTTTCTTTTTCTCAGTACGTGGGCGTTGCCAGGCAGTCATTGTTTACCTAAATATGATTGGTCACAGACCTCGCCTTTTACGATTGGACGCTGGCTTCGTATCGGCTCAGTGTAAAAGAAAGGAGCAAGATAGACACAAGTAAACCAAAAATCTAATATTTTTAAACAAGGAATGAATCTAATGATTCATTAATATAATATCTCCCACTGTTCTCTAGTAACTCATCTAGTATATATTTCTCAATTCAGTTATTTAGGAACTACTTAATTATCAAGTCATTCCTTGTTTTCACTCTTTCTCAGTAGCTACTTACACTTGTGTACCATATTGTAAAGTATTAGTTTGGCCTGCTTTATTTAAAATATTAGATTTTTCTGCGCGCGAGTGTTGTGGAAGTGCTCGCAGAAATAATGCGTGAGCATCTCATTTGCGCACGCGCTTTTTGGCAGCAATATGCCGCCATAAAAGACTCTCTGATCTACCATTTTAATGGCCTGCTTTACAGGCTTTTTGTAGCTGGATAGGATTTGTGGGGAATTTACTCTATATCCATATTAATCTGTATCATGTTGATTTGATTTCTGTCTCCTCATCATTCTTACTATGAAACTGCCCTTCTGTCTGTCCTCGCTAACCCTTGGGAATTCATTCTGTTATGGGATTCCTTATCTGACTGCTGACTTGTTTGGGCTTTGCTACACTCACATACGTGCTCCTATAAAGACAGTGTAAGCAGGTTCTTCCTGGCCCTTCTTGACTGCGATTCCCCAGAAAGCTTAATAAATACTCAAAAGACTTTGGTGATTCAGAGACTCTTGTTTTCAGATTTCCACCACATGTCTTAAAATAGGAATTAGGATAGTGATAGTAATGACTTATTGGTTACACTTGCATTTCTAGTATTGATGAAACGGCAAAAACATAAGAAATTAGCATTTCGAGATGACCGGCTGTCTTTGCTACAAGCGGATTGGCTGTTGAACCAAGTCATGTGCCTTACATTCTAAAACCAGCCACTGGCGACTTGACTTGACACCATCAGCACGCTTCTGTCAAGCTGAGACGGGAATCTTTGGTCTGAACTGGGCTTTAGATAATGTCATGGTATAAATCCAAATAGCAATAAAGTAGTAGTAGTAATACAATTGTCACAGAAACCTTAACATGCCAATGTTGGGTGAACATTTTCACCACCTCCACCTGAGGAAGACCTAAATTTAAAGATGTCAGTTTGCAAAATGTCTCTGTATTGTTTATATATGTTTTATTATCTTTTGTTGGGGACTATTTTCAGCAGCGGATGAATCCACATGTGGTGCTCTAGTGAGTATTTGGGGCAGCAGGACGGTGTATGTGGGATTGAGTCCGAATATACTCTAGTGTGTGTCCATGGTGATGAGTTTTTTTTTTTACAACAGTGGAGCTCTTTGGCACAGAGGAGGAAAACACATGGGAAAGAAAGAATAAACTGTTAAATTGATGTCTGTTTGTCTTGATAGGGTCAAGTGACGGACACTAATCGAAGACTACAAGAGGCCGGGCGTGAGGTAAGTCTGTAAGCGTGTATGAATGAATGTGCAGAAAAGAAAAACTGTGCTTTTTATTGTGCTGTCAGAACATATGCATGCTAGTTAACTAAAGACATTTTTGAACCCAGTAGTTAGTTTGTTCTTTCTCACTGTCTCCTATTATTGTGTGTTGTTTCCATCAGGTGACAGCTCAGACAGAGGAGGTGATTCGCTGTCGGATCCAGCAGAGGAACATGGCCACCACTGTGGAGAAGCTTCAGCTCTGTATACCAGGTGTCACTAATAATTTTATTCTAGTGTCAATTGGATGTTAATGTTAGTCACCTGAGTGACCTCAGGGTGCCACTGAAGTCCAAATACCTCTACATGTGCTCACAATATCACCAGCTCAACACCTTGAAGGAGACCTTGTGGGTGTTGTGTGGAAGTCTTTCTAACTAGGTAGATAAACCCACACGTAATTGGGTGGAAGCTTAAATGAAAGCTCCTTTAGTACTTTCTTTCTGATCTCCTATAGTTTAGGTACTGTAGATGTGATATTTATCAAAGGGAAGGAAATGCTGCTGTCCCACAACTTTTTGTTCCAGCAAAAGACAACTCCATCAGTCTATGGAAGTTAAAAACAGACATTTTGGGTTAGTTTTTTTGGTGTAAAACTAAAACCAAATATTTGTTGGTAAACACTGTTTATGCATGCTCTCATAGAGGGCATTAAAAGCACTGAGTCACAGAGTGGAGTCCTTCAACTTCAATAGAACTTCAATAGAACCCAGGCTAACTGGAAATATTGTTCTAAAAATGACATCAGACATGGGTGATGAAAATGTTCCATCCAGTGGTCTTTATTTTAGATACCTGTGTATCTTTGTTGGGTGATTTGTTCTTGAGCTGCATAAGTGAGTGAAATTCTTGAAACCAACAAACGCTCTTCCCTTCCTTTGCAGTGCTAGAAATGTACAGCAAACTAAAGGAGCAGCTGGACTCCAAAAGGTATCTATCTCACAAAGCATTTCATCATCACAATGTAAGAAGGTTCCTAGATTCTCAAAGAGTAACTTCACCCAGCCTAATAATCTGGCTTATGATCAAATAGGTGTTCAACTGAAGTTCCATCCTCAAGTCCTAATACAATCTATCATCAGTGATGCAAGCTGTGGTCAGAGGCCAAACTATGAACCACAGTAGGCAGCAAAAGTCTATAATTGTATCATACTGATTGTCCATACTGTCATTTTATTATGTCAGTTTTTTCCATACACACATCTATTTCCTGGGAAAAGGATCCCTCCTCTGCTGCCCCTTTTTTGACGAGTTTTCTGACATTTATTTTTCCTGTTTTCACAGATTGTAAAGCCCTTTGTGGCAAATTTGTGATCTGTAATATTGGGCTGTAGAAATGAAATAGACCTGACTTGACAAAATACAGCTTTGCAATCTGGTATTAAGTTACTTTTAAGTAAATGGAAGTGTAACAAAAACAATGCATGAATGGAGAAAGGGAACGCTCAGTAATCAAACATCATCCAGTATTCACAATGTAGGTTTCCTGCTAACTTTTCAGCTCATCCACTGATATTGGGGTTTGATTAAACTTAATTTTTACCCCATGAACTTCATGTTTGGCTGTATACATGCCTGTCTGTATAAAGAGGGGAGGGGAGTTCACTTTAAACAGGAAAATAATGACCCTTTTTTGTTCATTACTTTGTACCAAAGGAAGAGGCCATTCACTGGCAGGACAATTGACCCTCAGTGTGCCCTTGTTCACAACAAGGCCCCCTCACTGCAGCCCTGTCACGGCTCACAGCCAATCCAAGGCAATTAGACCATGCTGGCCGTCTTGTTGGGTTTGTGTGTGTGGAGTGTACTTGAAGCACTAATTACATAGCCTATAAATTCACTATACATTGAAATGGGTTTGTATGGTGCAAATGCACATTATTGTGTGTATAGTGTATGTGCGGATGCCTGCGTCACATTCTGTTCAATGTCCTGCCACTTGCAACCTTTGTGTCCTCCATCCTGGTGCTCTGCACTCTGACAAACCTTTTCACTGTACAGTTTATGAGACTGTCTTCTGTTCATGTGTATAAAACACATTTTACACTCACTGACCAACCAATTAGATCCCGTCACAGCCTGCCTATCAGCCTAATGATGGGAGCTCAGCACACTGACCCAAGGCTGAACCCTTGTGATATGTGCAGACTATAAAAGACCACAATATATTTATAACACAGGTGGCCCGAAGAGGCACTGAGAATAAAAGGTCAGACTGCACTTCATGCAATGTATGAGAGATATATGTAGCTCTTTGATCCCCCTGGGGAAAATGTTAATGTGAAAACACTTATTTCCAACATGGTCCCAAGATGTTAAAAGGCAAAGAAAACACAAAAAATACAAGACATTAAGCAACCAAACAGCACAATCCTGACATCCAAAAGCACATCACTACAATTTAGGAGATAAAAATAACTTTTTAGTTTTTTTGTTTCAATGTTCATATGGATACTTTATTATTGTAAAGACAGATTTGAAAAATTGTGAACCCATCCTTTAATGGTTGTGACTAAAGGACCATAGCTGTATCCTAACTGATGCTTTACTCTTTGTCTCTGCAGATACTATGCTGCGTTGAAAACCATGGAGCAGCTGGAGATGGTCTACATCCCCAGGTAGGATTATACAATCAAGGTTCTTGAAGGAACACTTCTAGACAGCTTGGATTCAACAGGTGACTAAGAGTTGTGGCAAAACCCCATGTCAAAATGTTCACGGAGACCTTTAGAACCACACCTGCAGCATAATTGACCTCGCCCCTTTTCAAACAACCATCAACCAATAAATCACTAAAATAATGTTATTTATAAAAGTACCTTTACAAAGAAAAAGGAACCAGTTTTATACTGTAACTTTATAAAATCAAGATTTATTTTCTATTCAGTTTTACAGGTTGGTACGGAAGCCGAGAGCGGCCATGCTTGCAATAATTTTTTTAATGCCGTTATCTCGAGATCACGAGTTTTGTTATCTCGAGATCACGACTTAATTATTCCGTTATATCGAGATCACGGGATGATTACACAATTGAGCCTTCAAGATCACTGCCATGACTCGTCAAGGATTCATAACTTGAGAAACAGCAAGCTCAATTTGCGACTGACCACTAAAATAAGCCCAAATTAAAATGAACGTTACAGTATCGCCAGCTTGTGCTGTTCCAAACAGAACTGTGCAATCATGTAGAATACGTATGTCATTTAAAAAACACACATTTCTAATAAATACAGTGGATGGGTTTGAAATACGATTCATAAATATCGTTTATTAGATTATCAGTGTGTTTTCGCAGCGGTCTGTTCTCAAACTGTCAAAGCTCGTTTTCTCGAGATAACGGAAAAATTAACTCGTGATCACGGGATAACGGCATTAAAAAATTTTTTTGCAAGCATGGCCGCTCTCGGCTTCCGTAGGTTGGCTCTAATATTAACACATAAAAAAACCAAGGAAACAAGACAGAAAGCAGCACTTGTGTTTTTTAACAAACTGGGCTTTTTACTCAATCAAATCAAACCACCTTTCTCTTCATAATATTGGCAATCGGAACACTGAAGGGAACGTCAGAGTCGGTGATAATTCTCTGTGGGTTTGTCACTATGAGTTACTGCTTTCACATTACACATTACGTCATTAATCCATTATTGGATTATTGATTGGTGGAGCTTTAATATTGATTTCTGTTTGTCTACTCCCCTACCCCAACAAGCTGTTTCAACAGGAATCTCAAATCTCAAATCATGCTGGAAATGTTACCAATCGAACACATTGGGCAGTAATGTAACCTGGGTATCAGTAGCATAACACTGATTGGTACATAGTCTCATTATGGGATCTGGTAAAAAAAAAAAAAAAAAGTCATCTAAAATTAGAGATGGGATGTTTGCTGTGTCCTCTGTAGGGTCAGTCAGTACAGGTTCTGTCAGATCATGGCTGAAAACCTTCCCAGACTGAGAGAGGAGATCAAGGAGATCTCCATGTCAGACCTCAAGGACTTCCTGGAGAGCATCAGAAAACACTCCGACAAGGTTGGAGAGACCGCCATGAGACAGGTATGAGAGTTTGTGTTTTGAACAATTCCTCCACTAGCTGTGAAAATGTATTTATCAGCTCATTGGTCTGTTTATGTGTTGTATGTCCCTCCAGGCACAGCAGCACAGGACCTTTAACAGTGCAGTAGCCAAGCAAGCCAGTGTGGGCCACTACACCAAGCCTGTGTACTTCCTCAATGGACGAACACACACTCACAATGGCCTGATGATAGACGATGACACAGGAGATGAGGAGGAAGCAGATGAAGAGGTGAGGATGCAGTGTGTATTGTGGTGTGACAGAAAGTGATACTGAAATAATTGTATTTATCTTTTCCCTGATTTGGAGCCGCATACTCCAGAGTGTTTGGTTCTTTCTTATGTGGTGGCTGCTATATATTATTAAAGAATGCAGGTGGAGCGGAGTTTTCCTTTTATATAAATGTCATGGTTCTCTCAGTATTGAGGCTATATATGTACATGGGTATTTGAGTTTTTGTCATGTTGCATAATCAAGAGCTCCCTTTCAAGCAAATATCCTGCAGCTGTGAGATTATTAAAATCACTACATTTATTTTCTGTGAACAAGGTATTTTATTTGCATAGTTTATGTGTTTTCAATGGTTGAATGATAATAGAGAAATACTCCTCTTTTGTGTCTGATAGATTCTTACAGCTCAGGACCTGGTGGACTTTTCACCTGTCTACAGGTGTTTACACATTTATACTGTGCTGGTAGGTGTCTCTCTGTCTCACACACATACACATTCATCCACAAATGGGATCATAGCAACAATGTGGTGTAGCAGCATTATAATTCAGAAATGTGACCATGTCTGAGGCACTGATGACTTCACCACAGTTGCTGAAAGGTTTACTGACATGTTACGACTTGATTCCAGCGGCCACGGCTGATCGCAGCCACTGTAGGCAACGTTGTGATTCCAACAGATGCACCGCAGCGCATTTTAGAAGTGTCCCAGGAGCATCTCTCTGCTCTACTCCGCTTAAAATATGCGACGGAAAGCGCATCAAACTGCACAGAGAAGATCGAGCGAGCAGGAAGTCAGACACCGTAACGGCATTGATCATCCGGTTCAAAATAAAACACACCTGATTAAATCAGACAAAAAATTAAACTAACAGGCTTACTAACCCATGGTAGAGGCACATAAATCAAGGAAAAATGACCAGATCATCAAAAGTCTGAGCAAGTCAACTAAATCAGGGAGGCAAAACGTGGCAGCGTAAGTCCATCATGGTAGAATGGTAGCATCATATTGTTTCGAGGCCTAGTCACCCTGAAAACTACCATTTGTTTTTCTGAGTTTGATCAACTGCCTTCAGCTCTGCTGATACAGCAGTGCCATAGCTCAGAGAATGTTAGATATACTGCTCCTTTAAGCTAGCCCGGTGAAGGGCGCTGTAGGCACACATCTTTTGGATAAACGTTTTTCTGTTTTTCGCACAAAAACATGAGTGGCGTTTTCAGAGTGAGCCTCTGTGGAGAATGTTTTTGAAAAGGATTATTGAACTTTCAAATGGAGGTGGTTTTAGAAAGAGTGTTCCTCTTTCACTTTCTCCACAATGATTTTCAAACGTACCCACTTTGCTCAAGGATTCATAGTTATTTCTGGAATATGTTATTTCTTTTATAAATATTAAGACCATGTGGCTAAAGCAAAAGAATCTTGATCTAACTACTTGTCATTGTCGGTAACTTTTGGAAAGGTGATTAAAGTCTTTTGTATTTCTCTGTCTCCAGGGTGACAGAGAAACATTTGAGAACTACTACAGGAAACAGAGGAAGAAACAGGCCCGGCTAGTACTGCAGCCACAGGCTAATATGGTGAGTGATACACATTACAGCATTACAGGCAATAGCTAATACAGCAGCAGTATCATGAAACACATGTAATGCATATTTATGAAATTCATAAATAGCCCATACCAGTAATGAACATGACTAACTCTTCTTTTGGGCGGAATGGTTTGGATGAAGTTAGTGAAACAAATAATGCAGCAATAAACAGAACCTTCCAGATATTTAATGTTTAATGTTCAAATTTAGACCTAGAGCCACCATGTGTAGAATTTGAATATTTCTATCTTTGTTGCCCATAGTGGTAGTATCAGTAAGACACCATGGCAAACAGCAATGCAGGCTTCTACCCACATGCACACAGGATAGCCTACGGTCTACACATAGGGTCTTTAAGTAAAAGCATAAAGTGGGAAAGTATTTTGAGAGTCAGCTAAAAAGTATAGTTAGTATATATATATGGACATATATTTTTTATATTCACTTGTTGCTGTTTGGAAACCTGCTGCCAGATTTGGGATGTCCATGCTCACAAATGCAATATCACACAATGATGACACATATATGCATTCATGTACTGTGTATAAACATGGCTATTTGTGTGTCTCTCTGTTTGTCCAGCATGAGACGGTTGAAGGTTATAGAAGATACTTCAATCAGATTGTAGGGTAAGATGTTCCTCCCTTTTTTACTTCATTGTCACAGTGCTGAATTGTATCTTTAACATTACATTCAGCTGACCTTAAACTCAGTTTCATAACCAAGTTAGTGTCAATCAGCTGTTCGTTTCAATGTGAACATATGAAAGTACTAAGATGTGTGTGTTTTTTGTGTGTGTGTCCTCAGGTTCTTTGTTGTGGAGGACCATATCCTGCACGCCACGCAGGGGCTGGTGACCAGAGCTTTCACAGATGAACTGTGGAACATGGCCCTGTCCAAGATCATTGCTGTGCTCCGCACACACTCAGTAGGCTCTCACTCACACACGCACACACATATAAGCACACGCACACACAGCCAGCAGGGAGTAGACTGAATAGGAAGCAAACTGTTGAGAATTAATAGATATAATAGAGCCTACTGTGGATCTATTTACCCTGGAAGATCCTTCATTCACTGGCTGATACAGACAAACAACACTGTGGAGGTCAGTGCACCCACAACACACTAATGATGTCTCTTAAGAGAAGAGGTCAAAACACACATACGCATGCAGCCAAAGAGGAGGTCATTGGGGCCTTAATGAGAAACAGATTGCAACAATAACAGCAGATTAAGAAGGCATATTCCTCACCGCTAGGGTCCAGTCATTTGTAAATGACCCAGGGGATTATGCTAACAGGCCAGAGAATGGGTTGCACAGTGTGGGGTGAGAAGACTAACAAAGGCCCTGGTCTCCCCCTGGCCTCCAGCTTCTCCGCTGGGCCACGACACAGGCAGCTCCACACTGCCAGGGTCTTGCCCTTACAACCACATGCATGGTCAGCCCACAGGGAGAAGTCTATTTCAAACCTGCCCATGAGCCAGTCTGCTTATAAATCAGTGTAAAAATGTCCATCAAGTTATGGCAAATAATAAAAGGTCTTCATTCTCACAACACAGCTGTTACCAGCTGTTAACACAGCTGTTTAATGATGATCAACATCATCATTAAATCAACACATTAAACAAATGCACTTCTAATAGTACATATTGCATGGCTAAAACATCATATAGCATGAATCAGAACATGGTAGATAAAGACTAATAAAACTTTCTAAACTGACGAGGTACATTCCTGCCACTGCAGTGATTGGCTGCTGTTTAGCTGTTTAGTCCAGTCTGATTGTTGTGTGTGTGTGTGTGTCTGAGTAAACAAAGAAATAGGCGGCCGCTGCTATATGCATTTACTCTGTTGATTTACACACTCCTGTGTTTGGCAGGATCCTTGTGTCAGTGTTAAGGGACTCAACTGTACTGCTTTTAGCATCATAAATCACTATGCACTCCAGAAAAATGGAAGGAGTTGTTGGTGTTGATTGACCCTTGGTTAAGCCCCTCCTCCTGTCTGTCAAGCTTTCGATTCTAGGACTTCATGTAGTCAGTTTACAATGATAACAGTAGAAGATTTGTCTCTTGAAATCACAGTAATCTGAAAAACAATAAAGCTGTGTCGGAAATCACAACTTTGCTTACTTATTTACCATTTCCTAAATCAATCCTGGTTTTGAGTTTTTTACTTTGCAGTGAGTTGAATAAGCATTGTTTTACTTCATCACTCACAGGTGTAGGATTGCACAGCTGTATTGTTCCCTTCTATCATGTGTTGATGATGTGCATGATGCTGGATTGTTAGCAGAAATTTGTATACATCCTATGGATCCAACTTGGGGGGGGGGGGGGGGGGCGGGGGGGG
>JAVQJL010076676.1:0-26935 GCA_036024295.1 Nannoperca obscura
AAAGTTAAGACTAGTTTAAAGTCATCTTCATTGAAAAGTACAGTGCTTTTCCTTCAAAAATAAGGACATTTCAATGTGACCCCAAACTTTTGAACGGTAGTGTATATATATATATACACGTGTAGACGCATGGCTGTTCACCCTTCCCAGGTCAACAACAGAGTTTACAGTGACAGAAGTAGAAGACAAAGATATATAATTATTAGCTATAGATAACTGTAGCTAACATTTCTAATTTGATTTAATGCTACACATACAAGAAAGGAAAATAATGTCACATATCATTATACTCAGTAACAGTAATACAGCATTCTTCCTACCACACAGAACATTTTCCATTAGTTGCATGTCATTTTACAACTCAGTAATCCAGTAGAGACTTAATATATTGATATATCTCAATACCAATCTAGCTTACTACAATGAGCTACTATGACATGATCATATTGAGTTGCCTTTTAGTAAAATGATCTGAGTGAATCTAAGTTTCCTCTAATAAGCAGCTACACAGTGTGTATGACTGGGACTTTTATTATAAAAAGGTAAGAACAGAAGGTATGGATCTGTTATGGACTGCCTTAGACAATGTTGTACACTGTTCAGGAAATAAATTGCCATCTTGTTTCAGACTACGAGGCCACCATGTTATTATTTTAGAATCCTAATGTGTATTGGCACGACTTTTAACAGCACTGGGCTACACTACAATTGAATTTGCGATATAACTTATCTAAAGTAGCTGTATGGTTAGTCGACTCATCTAATAGTAAGTTACTGAACGAATAAAACGTTAATACATTTCTTTATCCATGAACATGATTTCTGCCTGAATCACGCCAGGTCATGCAGACATTTGTACGTAATAATGAATAATTAAAGTTGATCACATAATCATGGAGCATCAGAGTGATCAGCAAAGGGTTTGAAGTCACAGGGGCTTTGTAGTTAAAGAGCAACAATTAGGTAATCAGTGACCATGGATTCTATTGACCCTGCAATAGATGGTACCGCTCTGTCTCCAGCAGTCAAGTTTGAACAGGGTAATAGACTACAGCAAGACTGAGACGTGAACTATGAGCTTCACAAAAATGTTACATAATGACACAGATAACTGACATATTTTTTGGTTGAGCGGGCCTGAGGCAGCGATGCAGCGCTAATAAGGTGACAGGGAGAACTTGGATCATACATACAAACAAGCATACAAGCATACAAACATACAAAGGAAAATATAAGCTATTAATTCCTTTTTCCCCCCATAGACTATCAAGCAACGCATACTCAACTGTCAGATTTTTGAACGTGGTTTGACGTTCACATAATATATTGAATATAGTAGTAAATATAGTAGAGCTAGCCCTCCGAGCTAATGCATGCTAACTACACTAACGACGAATCTGAAATGTGCAGCAAAATTTTTTGCTATCACTAGATACCTAACAAAAGCCAGAGACTTTAAAATATGAAGTTGCTGTGAGCTGTAAATTCACTACTTCGGAGCCTGACCAGGCAAGGCCTCTCTTCCTCCGGGCAGCTGCCTGCCTCTCACTTAGACACTCTGGGTTTGGGTCCACAGGTACCTGTACCCATCTCAGACATGTTCACCAAGCAGACAGGACAACTTGACATAGTGGAATGACTTTACCCTGGAGAGCAGAGTGACAGCAAGGAGCGCTCACTCTGCAACTTCTTGGAGACTGAAATGTCTAGTGTCACTTAAAAGAGTATTAAAAAATAAATAATCAAAAACAAATACAGGTTGTCACCCTAATGCTACTAAACTGTGCCTTGTTTATTCTCCTTACCAACTCTGAGATTGACACCTTTCAACCTTGCACAGTACAAAAGCTTTAAAAAAAGATAAAATCTAAGAATATGGTTAGAAAACCTTTTTTTCTTCATGGGTCACTGATAATTTGCCAAATATAATATATCATTTATAACACAATGTGGTATGTCACCCTAATGTCACCCTCCTGTCCATGTGTCAAAGTGTCCTTCAGCAAGACAATGAACCCCAAGTTGCACCTGATTTGGAAGTTGCTTTGGATAAAAGCATCTGCTAAATGCCTAAATGTAATGTAATGAACTGTACCTTGTTTATTGCACTTAACAACTCTTCTTAATATAATATAAAAACTAGCTTTCTTTTTCTTTTAGGTGTTAATTTAATTCTGTTTGCAGTCGGACACATGCTAAATGCAACATATGAATTAGGACATTTGCATTTTCCATTTTCTGATGGCATTCCTCCTTGGTCTGTATGAAATGTGCCATTTAGTTACTGTATGTAACTAAATGTATGTTTTAGCACCTGTGTAGATTCTCAGTATGTGTCTCCCGGGGTTGACATGGCTGCAGAGAGCTGCAGTTAATGCAGGTTGCTTTAAAAGCTCTGAGTATCAGACCTGCAATAGAGGCCTGTTTCCATAGAATATTGGTGGCAGCGTTGTCAGATATGACAGGGTCTTTATGTTTTGAATTCTGGAGAAGTGCTGTACTGCTTGTCCAAAGCATTAGGGGGCAGTATAACCCCAGCCCAGAGAAGCTCCACAAACTGGAAATTACTCTTTTCGGTTCTTTTTCTTAAATTTTTATAATTGCAGAGTAGTTAAGTGATGTTTTGAACTGAATACTATTTGCAAATGACAGTTTTGCTTTCATACTGACGAAATGGTTCTGGCTTGAAGTGGTAATGAGCGAAGTGGTACTGAGCTGACTAGTAAGTGTCAGGTCTTCTGCTGATTGCCATGCTTTGTGTTTTGATTGTGAATTGCAGCCTTCACACTGATTTTCATTCCTTTTTTTTCTGTGATATTCGATAGAAACTTTATTCTGTTATCTCTACAGCAAAAACATATACACTAGTAACTTCTAGAGAGCCATTCTGTAATATCCATGTTATATCTCTAAATGTATTATGGTATTAACACAGTTGGGCCATTAGGTATGTCACGTTGGAATTGGCATTCATCCTCCCACAATATGGCAACTCTCAGAAATCCACTGTGTATATTGGCAGGGTGCATCTTCGGAATCATGCATGTGTCAATGACGGAGGCTTTCCTGATTTGACAACCCTGGAATCAACCACTATATTGTACTATATTGCAAGGCTTCCCATTAGTAGCGCACCATCATCTGCACCTGCCTACTCTGTTGTTGTGGTTGGAGCGCTGGTAGGGGTCATTATTCTCGCAGGGAGCCATAAGAGGAGGAAACATTTCTGAGACACTGACAGAAGAGTATACCCTCAAATTCAGCACCACAGGATTGAGGAAAGCGTCCAGATTAAGTAGCTTTTCACTGTTCACCGTGGGTTAATTGAACAGGAGGAAACACATTTTGTGGGAATACTCAGAGAGACCAGGCGCTGTACCTGGTTTTCATTTCTTACCTCCACTTAACCTGAGCTTGTTTTGCTATGGCCAATATTTATGGTAGAATATCATTAAAAACAACATTAATTTAAAAACAAGAAAATAAACTCCAAATTAATTGATTACAATGATTAGAACAATGAGTCTCTGGTTCCAGCTTCTCAATTGTAAGAAACAGTTGTATTTTTGTCATATATGATAATAAATTGTAAATTCTGGGACTATATATATTGACTATAAAATAAGTGAGGTGGATCAGTTGCAGCCCATATATTGATATCTTTGCATGTCTGCTGTGTTTTTACATATGTTTGGAATTTAATACATAAGAAAAGCATCTTCAAAATGTCGCACACAAAAGCCTGTGGTGATATTCACTCCTTGTGCTGTTTTGGGCAAAGATGGAGAACGCAAAGTGTGGTTTTATCAAGGCTGACTGGATCAGGTGATATGCTACAAATGGGCAGGTGTTGGCTTGACTTACATCTGGAACTAAAGCCGTGGAAAAGTTGCTGAGCAGTTGGTGGATGTCTGCAGAAAAGGGACAGACAGAAAGAGAACATGCCAACCTCTAACCCGTATCTTTGCCCATTCAGAGACTTTTCTTCTGGGCAAATAGTGGCTTGGTCTAGTCTGAACAGCTTTAATGCAATGATAGTGACTGAGTGAGGGCATGGCTGGTATCAGAGGTGAATGTGAACTGACATCCTCATACACTCAACCCACCAGCTTGTTGCCTTCAGAATGTGTCATTTAGCAGTAGAGCAGAAATACTGACAGAAATGCTCTGAAAGATTAATGTCAGCGAATCGGTCCAAAGTCAGACTTTGAATCATCTGGAATGTGTTTTTTGGGCAGATTTGAATGCTTGTGTATGTGCAGCTTTGGACTTACTGACTATGCACAATGTGTATAATAAAGTGGTAGTGTGGTGTCTAATGAGGTGTTTCAACATGCTTAGCTCTGTTACGTCTTAACAACATTCTGGATTAATCAAATTCCAAACCTTTGCCAATCAAGAGTCATTTTGCCACATTATCTTGTTGTGTGTCTTTTACCACCAGGTCAGCAAGTTAATTTAACCAGAGGCTATTCTTCTGATGCCTCTGCTTTCTTTCAAATTGAAAACATAGTACGCACCAATTCAATCCTATGGGAACAGAAATAACCATGGGTGAAAGAGTTCATTTCATTATAGCATTTCAACTTGACTTGGGGTTTCCTATTTAGAGGACCATTTTCGATTTTTTTCCATTGCATTTTACAAGAGAGAAAATCTGAACTCACCTGTCAAATGCACACTTGTCCAACCGTGAATGTTCTGAACTCTAACAGAAGTCAGTCAGAAGAACTACAGCTGCTTTTGCCTTCTTTTCTTTTCTTTGCTGTAACTGGTTAATACTGAATGGCTAGGAGTTCATCCTAAAAATGTTACAAAGCATGCAAGCCATTTTAAGCAAACATGCTCTGGTGGCAGGTTTTTTCACAGAGCAGGGCTCATTAAAAGCTGTGATTTCTGGTTAATTAAATGTTATTATGTCCACTTATGTCACAGAGGGAAAAATGTACATGGACAAGTAGGGAAAGGAGGGCGGGGTGACAAATTGTATCCTTATTATTGAGGCATGGGATCAGTTTTGTATGGTGTACTTCAACAGAAGGTTACTGAGTTCCTTATATTTTGTACTTTGAATTTCTGAACATGACGAGCTGCACCCACTAACTCACTGTAAGTCACTGTGGGTGAAGGCAGAAGCAGTAGTTTAATGATAAACTTAATAAATTAGTGTAAATTAGTTTACTTACATTTTTTGATAATTATGAGATATCTAATTACTGCTAACTTGTATTTGATTCACTCACTTCACTTTCAGTATATTTTAGCAGTATATTATATATATTTATATATTATATATTTTTACATTTATGTTATGTGTATGTATGTATGGTTCTTAAAATGCAGATTGAAGTGGCCATATATTCTGTTGTTACACATATTAGAAATGCAGTTCTGAAACAGTAATTATCTTATGTAAAACAGCTGTCCTGTAGAGATTATAGGGCGGCAGTGACTTCATGGTGGTGGGACATGATTTAAGTCAAGGGATGATTGGGGATGGCATTTTTGAAATGTCAAAAAGGGTGAGAAGTGCAGCAATGCCAGCTGGCTTATCTGTTGTTTATCCCCGTACTGTAGTATTTTCACACTATCAGGTATTATTAATATTCAGATACAATTACATGTTTTTCCCTTTTTGGCCGAATACCTGAAGAGGCTGGAGTGCAGGTGAGGTGAGGTCAGTGTGAATCCAATGACGTCTTGATATTTTGTGATGCTTGCCTACTGAACAGGTATATGCCTACAGCCCATATGTTATTATGTTCCAATGAAATATTATTGACAACCTACCATACATACGTCTTAGTTTCAGGCTATTATAAAGAAGTACAAATTCTCAGATCTTCGTAACCTTGAAGGCAGAAACTGACATTGGACACTTTTTTTTCTAGGCGTTTTGAGGACATCTCAATCTTAACTTTGTCAATGGGCAACTCTACAAAACCCTGAATTAGTGGTGAACCCAATTGTCACTCGACTCTACAGTTTCCCTTTTAGTGTCTTTCAGCTCATTGTTTGGTTGTACAGCCTGAAAGATTACTGCTTTGGTTCAGTCTCACTGAGGCGATAGTATGTCAACCTTGTGTTTACACCTTGTTGTGTTGTCCGCTAGTGGCCAGAAAATGTATTAATTCAGGTCTAAGGTTAAGCAGCTAAACTAGTTGGTTATTGTTAGGGAAAGATGGTGACTCCGATTAAAATATAAAAAATAAGTCCATGCCCATCAATCACCCAAAACGTCCATACCCTTACTTTCCTTGCTACATAAAGGGCATTCTACTTTTTGCATTGGAATTGGACGTACACTCAGTTGCACATCTAGCCTAAACCAATGCAGTGTAAAACAACAGTCCTGCAGTAAATCCTATATTCATGAAGGTTATAATGTTCAGTTTTTGTTGAAACTGTAGTTTGTGGTTTTGTTAAACTACATTGCATTATACTAAGAGATGTTTCTGTTATATAGCCTACCCTCATTGGTATAACTACGGTGGACAAAATAATAGAAACCTGTTAGTATAGCCTAAATACAAGCTACAAACTGCAGCCTCCAAAATGACCATAAAGTTGAATCAGATTGAGAATTGTCCAATATGAACATCATTTCTATACGTGGCTAGAATTCTGCCACATTTCTCTTCTTTAAGGCAGGAAAAGTTCTGCATGTTACTGAGATTCTGAGTCATGGCACTCTACATGAAGTGGCAACTAGCTCTTTGTGAAATGGTGTGGCATTGTGAAAGTGCGTCTGGAGGAGGGACATTTACTCAGGAAATGGCCTCCACAGGGAGAATTAAAGTATCGAGCAATCTAGTGAGCTCCCATGGGGCCCAAGTTGGGGCTCATATGGGTAAAGGCCAGTGAAGGATTGGTGAATAGTGGGCAGTCATTACTGTCCAGCTGCTCTCCCGCTGACGTTGTCCTGCTCAGGGACATTAAGGCATCTTCTACAGTGCAGCTGCTGGCAACTGTAACAAGAATTCATACACATTGCAATGTTTCCCACAGGATTTCATGAGATCCTGGGGGGAGGACCCTGAACCCTCTAGGGGGATCCGGGGGCATTTCTTCACTTTCCCCAAGTGAAGAAAATGTTTACATTTTAAAATGAAATGGATCAATCTGATGCTCTTTGAGGGCAAAATTAAGAAGCTACATCCATTTAACAGTTAACAAAATACTCTCGAGCACAAATGTGAGCAGAAATGGTTACCTGTGTTTAACAGCGAGATACATCACTATTGACAAACATTGCACCTTGCATTTTGACCTATAATTTAGACCTAGTCTTTGAGAAAATGAGTCACCTGCTCTCCCTGCCCTGTCGGCATCCTCCTCTTGCTCTCTCTTTCTCTCTCTCTCTCTACTCTGAGTGCATCAGAGAGTCAGAGTTGACATAAAATCAATGTCCTAAACAACAAAAAGTTGTTTTCAATGATGTTCAGGGTTATTAACCATTTATTGTTACATCAAACATTGACACATCTCTTACCTCTACCATCTGACTGGTAGTCTACTGTGCCCAATGAATGATGAATGTCACCCTTCCTCTTGTTCATGATGACACTCAATGTGAGTGAAAGAAATAATACTACTTGCACTTTAATCAAATATCTGCCACTTGCAAGATATAAGTCATTGTGCACAAATTCAAGCTGGCAGCTGCGAGCGAGAAATAAAACTGGGATGGACATTACAACTGAGTCACACTAGGAAACTTTTCCTATTTTTTATCTAGGCTAGCTAGTTAAACCCTTGCCTGAAACAATGTTGTGTCCTTAAAATGCCACCAGAAATGTTGTTCCAGACAGTGAGTTCCAGCGTGTATTTGTGTTTTTGTGTAAATATGCACATACAATGGGGGGCCGCCATACATTGCTTAATGAATCGTAAACACTGCAGTGAGAGTTTAGACTAGATTACTAGACAAGCTCACATTTACACTTATAAAATCAAAACACATGCACATGTGTATATTACTGTAGGTACATTGAGTCTTCTTCCTGTCAGAAAACAGGTGGAGAAGCAAAAAATAACCTTTACAAGACAAATTTGTGCCTGTGCATTCATGCAAATACACACACAAAGACACACATATGCATGGACACACACAGATTACATACACAAAACAGATGTCTGCAGACAAACGCCTACATGTTTTACACACATATGGATGAACACACAGTCCTGCATACAAACACAGATGTGAGCAGACATACGTGAACATACTCGTACATCTGGAGGAGCATATCTGCAACAAAACATGCAGCACTATTTTCAACTCATAGAGACACTTATCAAAGATTGAAAGTCACACCGTTTTGCTCTACAAATATGCACTACTGCACATGTACAAATAGAGGAATTAATTAATGGAGCAATGGGAGGAAGCCGAGTAGGTTTTATGATCATATCAAACAAGAAAAATCTCCAGTCATAATTACACAGTACCCCAAGAGAAGTCTACTGTACACAAAACATACAAAGCACTATTTCTACCTCCCAAGTTTAAACCAAGATAGAGTAGAAAAGGATTATAAATGTCACACTGCAGTGACCAATCTAATGCAAAGTGCAGACTTTGCATTAGATTGGCCTCGCTGTGAGGACCAGACAGCAGCAGGATGTGACTCTTGCAGGGGAGACACAGTGATGCCCTTCAGACAGATTATTAGTACTGAGTTACACTGATTAAAAATCAAACTAAAACAAGCCCCTTTTTGGGGATTACAGGCTCCAAGATGGAGATATAATATGCAGACACAATTTGGAGTCATTGCACACTGGTATTGTTTTTATCTGCTGCATGTTTCTTTTGCTTATTATAGTGAACATTGTCATTCATATTAATTTCATCCTGTTTGCCACACCCTAAATAGACCGAAGCTAATTTCAGCTGTCGTTGGTACAATTATTTATGTGGATGCTGAAGTAAATAGTCTCAACACATATTCAGTCATGCTGTATTTTAATTTGTATAGAATATGTCCCAAACCTCTCTACATAAAAAGTATTAAAATTTACTTTCTAATGAGAGGTCTCTCAACAACATGAATTTGTTTTGCTTCAATAGAACATTTGGAGTGAACGGATCCAACCGTCCTATTGCTCTGCTTTATAATAATCATCATTACTCATTTCCCTAGAAAAGATTTGATTTACAGCTCATACAGTATTCTAAGAGTCACTTTTTTAACAGGTTTTGTTTGTGATTGCAGTGAGTTTTAATCACACTTCACATCATTGGAAGTGAAATCATGTCGCAGCCACTAACAAGTCATTATGCTGGAGAGGAAAGCAGTGAGTAAATTAAGTTGACATATGTCACAAGCTCTGGCTGTACTTTGATGCAGTGTTTACAACAATTAGTGTGAGGAATCAATTTCAATTCTTCCTTGCAAACACAAGACATGGAAAAAACACAGGAGTCACATGGAGTCTGAAAATACGAGTAGGGAAAGTGTGTTGATATGTTGCAGGTAAAAATGATCCAGTAGTAAATGGCGAAAGGTTTCTGCACCATTGAGCAACATTTGATTGTTGCTATTGATCTGTGTTGGGTTTTGAGCCGTAGAAACTGCGGTGAATGGAGGGGCAAGGGTGATGGGGGTGAATAAATCCAAGCAATAGTCTCTGACACATGGAAGTAAAAAATAAAAAAAAGACATATTAGCAAAGATAGAAGCATTGATGGCATATTTCTTCTTTTAATACGCAGTGAGCATCTTTGCCTTAAAACAACACTAATTGTTTGACCTTAAACAAGATCAAGGTCAAACCTAAACACTTAATCATATTAAATCTGAAAGACAGCACTGGGAAGCCCATTGCAGCTAGCACAAGTTGTTGTCATAAATATTTGAAATCCTACACCTGGCAATATCAATCCATACTAGCAGTATTACCATGAAAGTACCATGAGTGCTGGAGTTTACACCCAGTGGATTAAAACATGATGCTTTAGTCAAATACAGTATGGTGAATATGTCAGCTGAAGACATAGTAGTAGTAGTATTTAGTAGTATTTATTCAGTCATCATACATAATACAGTAAGTACAATATAAACAGTATAAACGAAAACAACACTCTATGTATTAATGAATGACTGAACAGGCTCAGGCAGAAGCAAAATGCTTTTATATGCCTAATCTACATTCTTCTCTTTAAGTCACCCTCCAAAAAGGACAAAAAAGAAAACAATCATTCACACGTGTAACTCTCAAAAATTGCTTTGAAACCATTCTTTTAAAAACCAAAAGAAAATTACACATTTTCAATTTTATATTAGCTTTGTTCCATAATTTAAGCCCCAACAATAGAATATATAAAGATATATCTCATTTCAATTCCTTTTTTTTTTAAATTCCTTTTTAATTTTTGTATTGCAAACTTACAAACTCAAGTCTACAAACTCTTCTCAAGTCATGTTTGCTCTCCCGTATGGAAAAAAAAATGGATTGACATTGATTTAGGTTTTAACATTTTTTGAACATTATTTGCATTATTTTATAACATACCAAATCCTTAAATTTTATAACATGATTATTTTTAAACAGTGGATTAGTGTGATCATAATAACCAGCATTATTAAGAATACATATGGCTTGATTTTGTAGGGAAACTATTGAATTTATAGTTGTTTTAAAGGTCGACCCCCAGAATTCCACACAGTATGACATGTATAAGTATAAGTAAGCAATAAACTATATACAAGACCTTATAATTTAATATATCCCTAGATTTATACAGGGATGTATGACTTAGAATTTTTCATTCGATGTAGTCAATAACGTTGTTTCCATGTTAGTTTATGATCAATAACAACCCCTAAGAATTTTGTCTCAAAAAGTCCATCAATTTCGACATCACTGATTTTTTATTTATTATTACCATCAATTCCTTTTGATTCCTTCCTTTCAATAGCATACAATAGTTCCTCATAAAGTTTTCCAAGAGCAAAATAATTTTGTGTTGTCTGCAAAAATGACAAACTTTAACAAATCAGTAACATTGCAAATATTATTTTAAAAAAGTATAAACAGTTTTGGACCAATCACAGATCACTGGGGTACTCCACGGATGACCTTCCTAAATCGTGACACAGTATCATTAATTTGCATATATTGCTGTCTAGTTTCTAAGTAGCTTTTAAGCCAAGAGTAAACTTTATCTCTTATCCCACACCCACACTCCAGTTTTGTCAATACTTGACTGTGATCTATAGTATCAAAAGCCTATAGGTCAAGAACGACAAACACTCATCATTTTCAACTGCCTTTGTTATTTCTTCTACCATCTCCATTACTGCATATTTAGTAGTTCTATTTTTCCTAAATCCATACTGGTGTTCACTAAATAATTTTATCAATGTAAAGATCTAATTGTTTCACAAATAATTTATACAAAGGTTTATACATGTAGGGTTCTGAAAAAGCTTCACTCTACACAATTAGCCCAATAATTAATTGTCACTTGCATGTAGTGACTTCCAGTCTTATACTGTTCATTCAGCTCTATTCTCAGTGTATAGGTCATATTATCGACTCTGTCATAACTGGAAGTACCTGAAATAAGTTTTGCGTATTTGTGTTGGCAAGGGCTACATCATCTCAACAATAAATGTCAACGATAGGCATTTCATATGCAGCATCTTTATAGACTGCTATTATTTTTACTTTAAATGTCAAAGGCCCCCCCCCCTCCCCCCCCCGGAAACTGTATTTCATTACACACAGAGTGAAAGAGGTCATTATTATATTATTTATTTTGTGTTATGTGTGGCCTGCAATAGTTTAATCATGACTTAAAGAATTCCTGCTCAAGCTATAGATACACACTAGTTTATTGTGTGTATGCAAAAAAAAAGGAACTTTGTCACTTAAAAGTTACATTCATGTAGCCTTCGACTTATTTTCTACAGAAAATATGTTCTTAAAGAACTGTTAACGCAGCTCGGATAGGGTTTTTTGTCAACACTATATTTGTATTTAATGTATATGTACTTTTAAAGACAATTGAAAACCTAGTTATTTAGCAACTAATTCCTTTGTCTTGTTTTTTCTCTGTTCTATCTTTGACACATTTTATTGTTTTTTCTTGACATATTTTATTGGTCGTGTGCCTTTCTTTGTTTTTGTGCTATTTTTCATAGATACTACATTGTCCTTGGCATACCTGCTTTTGTCATTTGCTGCTTCTTATCTTTGTTACCTATTTGTTTGCTTGGTATTATTGCACAGTATTTGCACTATTCTATTATGAGTGTTTTGTCTTCTTAGTTTTTTTTCTCTCTCTTGTTTTTTCACTTCTACTGTAAAGCACTTTGACCTACACCCCTTGTATGAAAGGTGCTATATAAATAAAGTTTATTATAATTTATTATTATCTTCATAGTGAAACAATTATCTTATTAAATATATCTTACAGTCACAAATACGCATTTTGTTTTCCCCAAAATATGCACTCTTGGCAACTAAAGCATAATAACTTTTTTATGGCCACGTTTAGGCAATACAAAGCACTCCTAAGGTTTGTGCATGTTTTCGGTTAAATATTAAAAAGTCAAGTGTGACATGATGCACGAGACAGGATGCGTTTACTTTCTTAACATTTAACAGAAACCTATGCCTATACACAACTACGCATTAAATGCTGGACGCAAGTCTCTCAAAGTCTCAATCATCGTCCTAAACTTTATATTTATTTCAGGAGTGACAACTTGTCACTCTTAATTAGCATGCTCCAAATATGTCCGGTTTTAAAATTTTTGATAAAGGGTGTCATTGGTGTCTAATATGATCAACCTTTGTACCGTAGCAGTGCAAAGGTGATTTAGTCGTTTTTTATTTAAAAAAAAAAAAATTGCAGCATGGCTCATAGCGATGACAGTCTGTCCACCACTTTGGTCCAGATTGAAATAACTCAACAGCTATTGGATTACACACAGATCCATCCAATAATGGATGGATTGCCGAAATGTAGTACAGACAGTCATGTTCCCCCTAGGATGAATTGTAATGGAGACATCTAAACTTTGCATAAGTCATCATCAGGTCAATTGTAAATTGTCCAGTACTTTGATTCATGACCACATCCCTGCAAAACTGACAGTGACATTCCCAGGAGCCTCAGCTGCAGTTTGTGTTTAGTGTTAATTAATACCATTGTAAGCATGTTACCATGCTGATGTTAGCATTTAGCTCAAAGCACACAGCCAATGGCATAGCTGTACACTCTTTCTCCTGTCTGTCCTCTGCCCCCATAGAAAAGAGCAAATAGACGTATTATAGTAACATTAAATCTTCACTGGATTAACTTCTACACCAACTTTGAGGTCAATCAAACCTGCATTTTCTTTTGTAATCATTAGTAACTAATAAAATACTATTCTATTTAGTATTTGGATGGCAGTATTTGAAAATATTTACTTTTACAAGAAATTAACAGCAAATATCTCATATGTATGAAAGATAAAAGTGCATGTAATCAAAACTGTAACGGGATGCAGTAAAAAAGCAAAAACCTTTGTCATACTTGCATTGTCCTTTAAGCCTGTGTCGTACATGTCATTTAAAAAAATGGATCTGTATTTAAATTGCAATTGTTGCTATTCTTTTTTGGGTTGACTTGCAGCATTTTTCTCTCGTCTGACATACAGTCACGATCCTTGCCAGCATTGTTTGTTTCTACCTCAAAACGCTAACAAGAAGATAATTATATCATCCTGTGTCAGAATCAGGGGTTAATTATGCAGACTGTTGTGTTAATTGTCTATTAAATCATTCTGTTAAATCATTCAGGATTCTGGACAAACTTTTGCCAGTTTCTTCACTATAGAAGTTATTTCTCCATTGGGCCTGTTATGTTATGATGCAGCTTTTTCTTCCACACTCATAGTGCTACTTCTGTCGCTTTCGATAAAAGCGTCTGCTAAATGCCTAAATGTAATGTAATGTACTTCTGGCCATTGATTCCAGTGTTTTCATGTTTAGTCTTTGGCAGCTAGCAGCCACTGCTTGTCTGTGTATGTGTTGGAGAGAATAGTAGTGCTAAACATAGTTAAAGTTAACTGATGATGGATACATTAAAAATGTAACACATACAGTACTTGAAAGTATATTGAAAGGCCTTTAGGGTTGACATTTGTTTCTCTTGGTGTTAAAGGTGTTTATGTGAGGTCCAGAAAAGCAAGATACAGTACCTCTGAAGTTAAGCAGCTGGTGAACAGTTTGAAAGAAGATCTTATATCACAAATGGCTGGATTATGCTGTAAATCCTGTTGTATTCTCACTTCAAATGATGCACTCGTAGAAATCATGTGTGTTAGTTAAGGAAAACATGTCTTCAGTTGTGTTGCTTCAGTCTTTCCCACAAGACTTCTTTGAAAATGTTCACTTCAACAGCACCAAACAAAGCATTTGTCATTAAAAAAAGATTGAATGATGCTAATGTGTAAACATAACGATCTGAGAACTTTTATTTGCAGCACCTCTGGTCCTGTTCAGAATTCACTGGCACATTCCCAGAACATAAAATACAGTCATTCATCTGTCTAATCTGAAACAGGCTCCATACTGGTGTTGGCGACCCTCGATAAGTCAAACCATTCACTTCCCTGTCTGGCACAAAAACTCAATAGCAATGTTCACTGACACAATGAAAAATAAAAGTGTATTTCGCTCACAACACACAATACCGCAGCTACAGGTAAAGAGTTACTGCTTTTCTGATTGTTTCCTTTCAAGTCCAAAAACTTGTCTTTGCTGATAAAGACCAAGGACTTCAGGACTGTTTTCTATAACAAGCTACTGTTGCTTTAGCACTAACAGATTAAGTGGCGTGAGAGAGTCTGACGAAAGTCTTGATGGAAAGGACAATAATTATGTCAAGGGTTATCTTATGTACCCAGGTTTCTCACATTTCTTCTAGATCGTGCCGATGGGCATTTAAGAATCAGGGCATTTGTCAAAGATGTCTGAGCAGAATATAGCCCTGTTGTCTCTCTGTCTCTCCACTATTCCAGTATTGATCAGAAATAATGGGGGTATTAAAGCCCCATTTACCCCAACAGCTTTCCAATCACTGAGTACAGAGCAGACACAAAGTCCACTGGTTTACTCCAACCATTTCCCCCTACAATATTTCAAATACGAGCTTCTGTTGATAATATAAATCTTCACAGGTACTGACATACTTCATGTCTTTGTATCATACATATCTGCATTATATTTTCATAATAACTCTTGAAAACTGTATTGTGAATGGATACAGTTGGATAGCTGAGAGCTGGGTTAGTCCTCATTTTGGCTTGATTTGATTGCAACAACAATGTACAAATGTACATTGCCCCTAACCCACACTCAAAGAGAGAACACTGGCAGGCGGAACTGGACCACGTAGACACAAAGATAGAAAAACAGAATCGCTGTACATATTTAGAGGGAGGAGTAATGCCACACGGTCCATTTTTCTCTGAACTGCACTGGTACTCCCATCTGCTTGGTATTAGGAGGGTCCTCAGCACGCACCCCCTGCAGTCCTTAGTGTCCATTGTTTAGCAGATGAAGGAACAACAACAGAGGGCCAAAGGCAGCTTGACGCATTGGGCTGGGAGGTGATGCAGAGTTTGGGAGGCTGTTGGATGGCAGGGTGGACTGACCCACTAGTAGTTCATTTCCCAGGGCCTGGGGGCAGACAGAGAGATTTGTTTATGCCCACTCAGACAGTCCAATACTGAGGATCTGTTAATATTATAGTGTGTTACAAACAGCCCTTTGATTTTCAGGTCATCATCGTCACTCATCGTGTAAAAGCTGGCTAGTGATAATCTCTCTCAGGATTAAAAACAGGGCTAAGGAAAAGGCAAAGACTAGGGCTGGAGATTAGGGTTTTTTGAATCTCAGAAATTTTGTGAACAGCCCTAAGACACCCAAACTACACAATAATTTGATCATATAGTCATACATTCTTCTTGTCTCTTGGGTAAAAAAGATGTCTAACTGCATATTGGATCTTGAAGAATTATTGTGATATGTATATATGTAATTATGTTTTTATGAATGAAAGAAAACCTGGGAACCATTTATTGTCACTTGGCAATGAAGGTGGTCTTTTCTTCTCCCACTCCATATAAACTGGGTGGAAGAAGGAAAACTAGAATTTAATTAAAGCTAATAGCTTAATTAAAGCTAATATGTGTAGAATTTGAAAATGTACGCCCCAGTGGCAGTATCAAAAAAGACCATGGCTTCATCCTAATGAATAGATCAAAATAAAAAACGTGAATTTTGACTGGGATTTTTGTATCCAAACACAAGTGTATGTCATCAAAATAAATTGACGAATTATCACATAAAATGTCCACACATAGTGGCTTTAATATTTAGATAGTTCACTGCTAGATATGTGAGAAGCTGCTAAACACTGACCATGACAAGAAGAATACTGCACACCTGTGTCGGTATTATTGTATCCAGAATGTTCCTCATAGTTTCTATGGTTTCTGGTGGAGAAGCGGTATTCCTGTTTTCTCTGCTGCTGTGGCCGAAGCTGGGTGTACTGGGCTGGCTGAGAGTTGGCTGCTGGTCTGACTCACTTCCAAACGTCATGAGAGCATTCCCTGAAACATAAGGCATAGCAGTAAAATGAACTGTTATCAGATTTCAGCGGCATTGTCTTGATATGTGTTCATCAAGTTCCACTTATGTCTTATTCAATCACGGCAGTTGCCTCTGGTTCTGAATTGTAAATTAAGCATGAGAGATTTTGCTGGGCAACAGAGAGAGAGAGAGAGAGAGAGATAAACAGAAAATACTCAGTATTCTCTTCAAGTATCCAAACTGCACCTGCCTCTCTACATCGACCTCATTAACTCATAGACCATTTGCACTGGCCAAACAACTCTGAGACGTCTCTCTGTATCTCTTCTAGGCTGGGGGCCCGGGGAAAGACTGGCCAAAGATTCACCTCACCACACACACCAAGCAAAGATACTCATTGTGTGTACAGGTTCAATGATAGATATGCCATATATTAACTGAGGTCAGTAATGAGGACCATTAATTATTCACGCTCCAGAGCCCAAAGCAGAGGTCATAACAGAAATGGAAAGATGGCGTTAGGGTGAGAATTAGTATAAGGAAACACGATAGAAGAACAGAAGACACAATAAATTAAAAGACATTCATGTAGGATTTCTTGATTAAGGCTATTTTGAAAAGATATGCTGTGGTCACATTAACAACATTTCATGTTATTGTGTCCATTATTTATTTAATATAATTAATTCATTACTGCTATTTCCACTGTTCCTAATCTGCTAAACTACAGGATATTAACGTGGTCATTGTGAGCATTGTTAGCATGTTGAAATTAGCATTTAGCTCAAAGCACCGCTGTGCCAAAGTACACACACACACACACACACACACACACACACACCACCATTTTACAATGGTCACAAGACAGTGACAGTGATTCATTATGACCAGTCTGTGTTTGCACAGAACAATATGTATATAAACATAAAGTATAAAGTGCTATTTATTAGTGGCTCAATCTGTGTTGCATAAGCAACAGGTCACTAAAGACCTGAGGAATAAAGGACTGTTTTTCAAAATATCCATGCAGTTTAGGGTTAAAACTGAGAAATTAGTGTCCAAAATAATCATTTACATTTACATTTACATTTAGGCATTTAGCAGATGCTTTTATCCAAAGCGACTTCCAAATAAGAATCAGCGGTTTCAGAAGGAAGTTTTCATGAATTAGCTCTCTAACTTTTTTCCATCAATTGTAAAAATAAAATGGACATCAGGTGTTTGGAAGAGATTTAATAAATATACAATTACCTAACAATCACAGGGCCAGCTTACTTATAATTCACTAAGAAGTGACACCCAGGCGGAATTACAAAGAAACAGTGTGAAGGGGATGATGAATAACAAGAGAAGATGAAGTGAGTGAGTAAATAGAAGAGATAGAAACAGAGAGACACTGAAAGAGAGAGAGAGTGAGCATACTGTTAATTCTACAAAAAGCACAAGATCTCAAATTTCAATACTGCTGTTAATTGAGCATGCTGGGAAACATCTGTCTCACAGATTCCCAACGGCTCTGTCCTGTCACTTTCTTCTAACATAGAACGTATTTACTTAGATTTTCATATCAAATTTGTTTGAATGTCCCCTGTTGCTGGTGATCCGTGCAAATTATTTAGACTAAGGAACGCCGATTTAAAATTTCGTTTCATAATGAAATCACCCTGGCTGTACGAGCAATCGAGTGAAATGATATGAAATCACAGAAATCCAAACAAGCACCTTAGGTATTTGTGGAACAATATTTGTTTCAGCTTGCAGTGATGGTTTTTTCTTTATATACTGTTTATACTCCAAAGCCCTGCTATGTTGATATTCATTTTCTATATGTATATACTGTATGGTACAAATTTAGGCTTAAAATCATTTTCTTTTACTGCTCCCAACTAAGAAATCAACCTCACCCCCCTGTGAAACTACAACTTATCCTGTCTGACACTTTGGTTTTTTTACGGTTTAAACATATGACACATATTGTGTTAATTAATAAGCTTAAAAGAGGTTCTCGTAGGAAGATTTTGTTACCTTTGGACAGATAAGAGAGTGGTATCGATCTCCCATCTCACTCTTAAGCATATTTCATAAAATACAGATCTATTACTTAAAGGTGTATGACACATGCTACTTGTAAAATATAACTGCTAGAATGATAAACAATTATGATGAATAACATTTGTGCAATTCTAATCTGATTCATTGTTGCAGTTTGATGATGCATTTTGGGTACATTTGAAACATTTCGTGTCTTACTGCTGGCTGTTGGCCTAGTTTCCCTGTAAAGAGACTTGGTTGTTGTAAATTGTCTGTGACTGTGACATGACCAGAAACAGACCTAAATGTATCCTGGAGGAAAACCAACATAAAATGCAAAAAACTAAGCAAAAGAAAACAACAACATATCAGCTCTTTCCCTTAAACTGCACGACTCCAGTTAAAGAGGATACTAACCCCCAAAAACAGTCAGTACAGTGTGGACAGATAGACACTCACAGAGACAGATGTTGTCGTTGAAGTATCCCAGAAAGTTATCGCACTCTTCTCTCCGGCTCCCACTGGCTGAACAGGAGCACCATGGAGCCACGCTGGATGTGGAGTTGTCGATATAGTTGGGAGTTATTGTACTTCCTGTAGAGAGAGCGCACCAGGCCTCAATCAGTATTAAATATTCATTCTCCCTTGAGTTGTTACACTGTATTCATAATGCTTTACTATCTGAAACATTAATGGATGCTGCATTTGTTATACTCTGACCTGATACACAGGGCTGATAATATTCGAGTATTGTTGGTTAGGCTGGCGGTGCATAGACTCATATGATACAATAGAGAGACACTGAGAAATACTCAAATTTTCTCCTTTTTAGGTCACGGAAGTCTCTGGCATTGAGATTGTTTTTTCTGTGGCTTTTTTTCCCCTTTTCTTCAACATAGTTGAGGTGAGATTTCAAGTGCTTTAATAAATACAAGACAGAAATAAAAAGTGTGTATTTGTGCTGAGAGTCACCATTTGAGGTTCTTGAAATGCATTGGTTAGCTCCTCTCTCTAGTGTGTGGAAAAGAAATGGCTTTTCTTTTTCTTTTACGGACTGTTATAAACCAAATGAAACACAACTTTCGTTGTATACAGAGCCTCTGTTTTTCTCTATTGAGAGATTTTTAAGTTTTTGTATCTTAAACCCTGTTGAACTTTTGGTTTAAAGTTAGAAGTTTAATTTCATTCCATCACTCACTTTTAACCTGTTCTGTATTTATTATTTGCCCTCTGGCTAGCTTTCACTCACACCTGCCTCTTTGTTGCAGCACAATTTTCTGTATAATTTGTATAATATTTCCCTCTATTACACAGCGTATGGCACCTTTCAAATACTGTCTTTGTCCCCATCCACCTGTTCATTTCATTTTTGCTCTCTTTTATGCGATTTCTGTGTGTTACCTCTCAGGTGTGCACCTACCTATGAGCCCTGTGTAGGCGAGGAGGCAGGCTCCATAATTCCCTTGCTTGCAGCCACTGGCAGACGTTTCAGAGGCTTCGCAATCGTACTGAAACTGTGCCAGGCGAGACCTACAGAAGCAACGGGTACTGGTTAGCAAGAACATGATAGATCCCTATATTGTTTTATGTAAAAACTTTGCTGGCTATAACTTGGTCATTTAATTAAGAGTTTGCCACTCTGACATAATGAAATATTGTTGGCTGTGGTGAAGACTGAAAGCATTGGACTGTAATGTGAAAGTGATAGAAAGAGTAATATATTTCATCCCCCAGACCTGGGATCATTAGTAAAGCCCTCTGAGTGTAATGGGGCTGTGAAAAATAATGGCCATGACCAGAGATAGCAATGAGCGATAACTCTGATCCATCTGGCTCTTTATCTGTGCTAAATATTTAATGTGTTATTCCAACAGGCTCTCTGGGGTGTTCTAACCAATGGTGGTAGAAAGCTTTAGGGTAAAACAGTGGGCCATTTTGTTGATTGAATGGCTGTTTATTTGGTTTCAAAGAACCATAATACTGAACAGCACGGGCCTAAATGTGTATGGTGAGTATATCTAAAATCTGTATCCATGGAATACATGAATAGAATGGGAATCTTGAAACATTTGCTCCGCTGATTTGGGATACCTTCAGAAAAGAGGTGGATCATTAAGTAAAACAAAACTGGGGATTATGATCATATTATAGCAATATGTTTTTGTATCCACATTAGACTATTGCCAATGGAGAAATAACTACAGTTGACATGGGAGAAAGAGAGAAAGACTGACATTGAAATAAATGGGAGTCAATTCAAAGCTTCCATGTTGCTCCGCTCTAACCTGCACACATAGTCAGCATTGCAGATCCTCATCTGTGTAATGCAGCTGGGTTTTTCCACGCTTTCGTAAGAACAGCTGGGTACAATTGTCTGCCGTCGACGCTCTGCGCACGCTGTGTCCGTACAGGGGCAGAAGAGCAGTTCGTGTGTGTAGTCGGCGGGGACGCGGTCAAAGAACCTGCGCAGAGCCTTATTGCATTTAGGCCGGTTGCACAGACCCGACTTGGCAGTGGGTTTGATACAAGCGGAGACATATTCTGTGCGGAGCTTCTGGCACAAGTCGTCCACATTGCAAGCTTTGGCTGCATCCAGGCAGCGGTTCACAGTTGTCATGCCAACATCAGAGTCTGTGGATGGAAGTAAGGTCAAAGACAAGTGTAGCTATCACTGAAAAAATAAAAGCAATAGAGCAAAAAGTGTTTAGGTTAATATGAATATGAGCATATGTGACCTGTGGAATATACTCTATTTATTCAACATGCTGATATGTAATCTTGTCTTGTTAGGTGCAAAAGTTGAGATAGGTAGTTTGGAATTAAAGTTCAGCTTCATGGTGGATGTGTAAATAAACAATGAAGGCACATTTCTTCCTGAGGACTAGAATAACAAAATGAGTATTAGGAGAGGAGTCTGGTCTCTATGTTACAAAAAGAGAACACTTTCTCTGTAATATTAATGACAAAAGTATAACCCAGTGGGCTTCTTTGTATTATTTGAATGTTAGCACAAAAATCAGGTCCAGGCCTTTCCATCATAGTAATTAAAATTATCATCATAGCATTTTGCAGTACTGTTGCAAATCCCTCTCTGTAAAATGTGCATCACAACTACGCAACTAAAGCTATTCCTCCATTTGTTGTCTACTACTACACTATACTTTTAGACTACTATAAGTGCCCAATCACACACATTATTTTTCAAACCTTACAAATCTGACTGTAATTTAAGGTTTTTTCAATGTGACAGCAGTCTGAAAGCCTCATAACAATGGCCATCATGTGTGTTGCTATAGCTAATGTCACCAATCACTGATTATTTGGGCTAATTGACTTTTTTTTGCATTTAATGTCACAGATGAGTGTTTTTTGTGTCCTTATAATACAATTATCCACCGACATTAATGACAGCTGTGTTATTAACTGATTGAATGTTCCATGTCACCATCAATTCAGTTGGAGACAGAGAGCATGAGAAAACAATACAGCCACTGATTTAAATAAAACTCTGGAAAAGCATAAAGTATTTGATATCCAATTGTCTTTAGGATCAGACATAAAGACATGTGTTGCTACAGGCATGCTAGTGTTATATGATCTGAAACAAACAACTTTCTGTCCTCTAAAGCATCAGTAAGTGACGCAGGAATTTTTGATGTGCGAGTGAACCCTGGTCTTCAGTGTGGCAACTTTAGAGTGAACCTTTTGTAAACATGTCGCCTTGTAATTGAGCAACCGGCTGACCTCTTTAAGCTGTTTGCTCCATGGATGAGTCATCAGTTTTCTGCAGTGTGTTTATAGTTTTGTAACACTGACAGGTGTTCTGGTTGGATTGGTAGATGGATACATAGTGCCTTTGACTCTGGGTTGAACTCAACTTGAATGCAAAGAAACTTTCCCCCTACCAGTCACATTTTATTTTCTTGCTAAATGTTTGTATATACGGAACAAATAATTATCATGACATTAGCCTTGGTTTTTCTTGCTTTACCCTTATTTGAACACTTATTTTAACACTAATGGTGTTTAACTTTGTTAATTGTAAGCTTTTGTAAACTTTTGACATGATGAACGTGAAAAAAACTAAAAAACATATTTAGCTTATCATGTTGTCATTTAATACTGGAGTTGTTATTTTTATATCCACAAGATTTCATCTTTTCAGAGTTTGGGCTTGTTTTAATCAATTATATGAGATTGTGTTGTTATATGAGCCTGAGGCTATAAGAAACAATGCCTGGATTAGTATTCACTGAAAGTCATGGATTATGTCATTTAAACTGAGCATGGCAAATGAATAAGGTTGCCATGAAAGAACTTGAAGAAAAATATATAATTTTGGATGCTGGAATTGTGCTCAGATGAATGTAAATATTTGAGTAACTGTGTCTGAAGAACAGCCCTGGGCATGCTTCCAGGGAAAATTCAATCGAGTCATGTATTAGTGCAAGAACAAAACATAAAATTGGTAAATTGGTATAAAATGAGGTGAAAGTTAAGTCAGTGAACTTGCCAGCTGTAATAGAGGCCAAACGGACATAGTCGTAGTCCCTATGCACTGTCTCATAGGGAAAACTCTCCACCAGGTTTAGTCCTAAAAGAATAATAGACACAGGTAGAAACATTGGGTTGAATGTTGTAACATAATCCATTTAAACTGTGCACAACATCAATAATTCTCTCATCTCTCATTCATTAATTTTTCATCTGTATTAAGTTTAACAAACTGTCGATATTTAGCTACTATATATAAATACAATAAAGTTATTATTTCTAACATGTATAGAATTTTTTTTTTTGCAGTAAAGACAGCTGTTATTCACTAAGAACTGACCATGTATGATGGACTGATGGAGGCTCCAGTAGATGCTCAGGCAGTTCTTCTCCTTCTTCATTCCCCGTTTACATTGGCAGCCATGTAAGGGGCTGGACAGTAGGGCGGACACTGCATTGGCACACTGACTCCTGGCACCGGGGCCCAGCTTCACGCTGCCATTGCCGGCCACACACTGACGCAAAGTCCGCAGACGTGGACTACAAGTCTCATCACTCGAGCATGAGTCTCCTGCCACCAAGCAGTCTCTGCCGGCCAGTACAACATCTAGGAGAGCTGCAAGAGAGAAAAGCAGAGCACAACAGAAAGCAGAAAGATTAGGGAATGAGATGGCAGTTAAGATGTTAGTTTGTGGGATTTGGCAGAAATAAGGAATAAAGGAGAAGGAAGCTGAAAAGTGAGACAAATGTCAGAAAAAATAACAGACTAGAACAGGAAAGTAAAGAGCATTTTGAGGGGGAAAATGTGAACAGGGGATATTGAGCATTAAGTTAAATCAACTTATTGTGTAACTCTGAAAATGTCAGAATGCACAGCTGAAATTATTTTGCAAGTATGTAATCATTATAGCCCTCCTCTCATACCAACCAGTGACATTTTAATGGATGTAGTTGAAACTTGAGATGCATCATGCATCGTTTGAGTAGGCATCCAACATATTGCATGTGATGGACTGTTTTCAGTCCACTATTTTCAGGGTGAAGGACAATCAAGAATGATTCACTGTATGTTTTGTGAGACAAGTATTTCATGGTTTTAGGCACACTAGCAGCCTAGCTTCAGTGATGGCAATGTCAGTCTATCTGTCTGTCCAGACTCCAGCCAAAAATAATCTTAACAACAACTTGGATGCCATGAAGATCAGTAGAGATATTCATGGTTCCCAAATGATGATGATGATCTCTTAACTTTAGTTATCCCCAAACTTTTTATCTTGTACCACCATGAGGTTGGTGTTGGTGTTTTTTCAGTTTTAATTTCTCCAATAATTTGGTTTATGACCAAATACCTGTAAAACAAATGACAATCCTGTCAGCTTCAGCTGTACTTGGTGTTTATTGCTAATTAGCAAATGTTTGCATATTAAAAGCCGAGTGAATACAGTCCTCTCTTTGCATCCAAAACCAGACTACTGTATGAAGCAGATCAGCACTTTTGGCTGTGATACATTATTTCTTCCACACTCATTTGGCATTTCTCTTGATCACAAACTCTACGTTTTTGTAAGGGCTGTTATATCTTGGTATATTTTCAAGTTTCTTTTATTAACTTTGCTTGAATTCCTTACAATGGATAACATGATTTGAGACTATCCAGTATCTTTCAACTGGGCTTGCAGGTTTCTGCACTTTATTGTGAAAAGAATGGCCTCAAGGCTGAATTGCTTGAGGTATTCTTATTATCGTGTCACAGAGTTTAAGTTATGAGATACTGAGTTATGAGAAAAACCCATGCAGTACCATGTGCGCCAACATAACAGCTGGTGAGACTGTTATCTTTTGCACTGATGTGCTCCACTGGCAGGATAAATACTTAAGGTAAACATGTGGGATGAATATGTTAAGTTGAATTTATGAATTTAAAGTGAATTTATGTTAAGTTGTGTCTATAGCAGTACAGGTAGCTGTAGCGTTGTTGTGGGCAAATCAGGGCTTGGCGATATGGCCAAACATTTTTATTTTATTCTTTATTGCCATGACGAGCACTTGCCAAACAACAGAACCTTTCACAAATCTGAGGTACTGTAATTTCTAATTTCGTTTAGAGCACAGACTCTATATAGCCTATAACCTATAAATGTATATATATGGTTTAAATAAGCTACTGCTAGGTGGTAGAGTTGTTCTTCACTGGGAAAGCAAACAGTCCAGGCAAAAAGCATATATGTTCAGTCAAAAGTAAGTATTTTGTTCATTTTACATGTGACAGCTACTCAGGCTTAATCATATCGAACAGTTGTTATATTTATATTGAAGAATATTTTATTGCTATAATTATAATTATTGTTTTATAGCCCAGCCCTAGAAGACAAATGGAAATGCATTATAACTGCATTATATGATGTTATAGTTCTTTGTTCTTAAATCTTGGAAATAGGAGATTAACATGAAATTCAAATGTAATCAGTTGCTGGGCCTTCTATATTCTGCTGTGTATCTGGAGTTTGAGTCAGATTGTAATCGTTGCCTGGATTATGTTCACCACATAAGAGCTGCAGAGAGTTGGTTGGGGTTGATAAACATAAAAGAGCAGGACTTTGACTTCAGAGACAGGTGCCAATCCAGAGTCCCATCTGTGGTTAGGTTTAGGCAACAACAATGTTAGGGGAAGATCGTGGTTTTGGTATTAAACCATTCCACGATCTTTCCCTAACCGTAACCAAATGCTGCCAGTGTCTGAACATGACCATAAAGTTTAATAATACAGTAGTCACTACAAGCAGATATTGTATTGCAAGATTTGATGCTTTAGCAGAAAACAAATGAAATACTTATTCAGTGATCATGTTAAATTCACTATCAGCATGTTTTGCAACTTGCATTTATTTTTTCATTTTCTGTTTATGTTAATAGAAAAACATAATCTGGCTGGCATTATGTTGCCTTCAAAATGTAAGGCATAACATAGTATATAATGTCAGACAGCTCTCCATTTGGGAGCATAAGGATAAAAAATAATACTATAAACTATAAACTACTATAAACAGGCATTTACAGTAGATAAAGCAACAAGGAACAATATGAGCTCTTACACAAACATAATTATATGCATCAAGATGTTGACATGTTGTAAAATCGAGCTGCAGTTATAATTGTTGTGTTATGTCATGTTGTTTTACATAATGTTTAACATGTGTGTTTCCAATTAAGTCAGAAAACTACAAATTGCTCTATGTATGTATGTATGTATGTATGTGTGCGTGTGTATGTGTGTTCTCAGGTTATTCTTAAAACACATTCCTAAACATGACCTGCAATAAGCCAAGAAGGATCCCACTATCCAAACACTGTAAATTCATACCCCTTCTGTGTTCTCATGTATTGTCTCTTATCCCATCTGCTTGAATAAAAAATATTCAATTTCATGCTGCTTTCATCTGCTTACAAGTTAGGTTTTTCTGGGGCAAAAGTGTCTCAGCCATTGTTTTGATCTCCAAAACGCATGCGCGCACACACACACACACACACACACTTTAAAGAAGAAAGTGGGAAATAATAAATCAAGATATTTTCAGTTTTTCACACTGTTCAATCAATTACTTGGGCTTTCAAACCTGGATCTTTACTCAACCCCCACAGGTGAATTGAATCTCACTCAGGAGTTATCCAAGCTCTCATTCTCTATTCAGCACGTCAGCTAAGTCCAACCAATAAACACATGGCGATGATCCGACGCATGAAGCAGCGGTGTGGGGGCCGTGTGCAAGAAAACACACACCAAAACAACGGCAGAAAAAGACAGAGCGAAATA
>JAVQJL010076677.1:0-17605 GCA_036024295.1 Nannoperca obscura
TCTCTCTCTCTCTCTCTCTCTCTCTCTCTCTCTCTCTCTCTCTCTCTCTCTCTCTCTCTCTCTCTCTCTCTCTCTCGCGCTCTCTTTCACTCACACACACACACAAACATTCAGAAGACAAAGGTTTATGTCTAACAGGAAGATATGTGGCATCCACGCACACACACACCAGGCTGATTGAGCAGTTTGTAACAACAGATGGCTCTGAACCCTGCAGATGTTTGCGTGTGTTGCTGTTGTCAATCGTGAATAAAGATCTCTTGTTTTTCATAATTGAATCTTATGACTGCCGTGTGGCTCATGAGACATATATACACACACATACAGGCGCAAATTGTGTTGGTTTTGATTGGTTTTCCAACAATGTTTTTTTTTTTTTGCTTCAGCACACACCAACAGACACTGATCCATTAGCCACTGGTGGTCCATAAGGGGGCAGGTGGGGTAGTCTGGTGTCCCACTGGTGGTCTACAGACATCTGTGTGTGTGTGTGAGACATTTGGAGTCAGTCTGGTGTGTGCTCGCAGGGCTGAGGCTTCCCAGTATGTGGTATCTGAACTGCCAGAGTGTGTGTGTGTGTGTGTGTGTGTGTGTGTGTATGTGTCTCCTTGGTTCCTTGGCCACCGATGTTTGACCTGCCATCTGACTGAGGTATTTCACAGCACTGTCCCAGAGAGAGCACAGTGGAAATAATAAACTAAAACAATGTAATGTTAAATTAAGATATACAGATAATGATAAGCTCCTCTGTTGATCCCTGTGGGGAACTTTTTTGTTTTATGAAGGTCAGGGACTGAGCAGCGCCCTGAGAGTTACAGTCCTGCTCCAGGGCACTTCAGCAGGACACCACTGTGTGTGTTTTAATCCACTCACTCTACAGCACAGAATAATAAACTATATCAGGGTTTGGCTACATAGATAATACTTAGATTACAGTAGAAAAAAAGTGATAAAGCCCTAAATTCTAAGGCAAAATTTTCACATTTGTCCCATCAACAATCTAAAACCCACAGAAATGTAGGGTTTCTTCTAAGAAATTGGTTAGTGGAGGTGATAAATGTGTATTAATTTCTTCTGAAGTTGGCAGACACATTCAGACGAGGCACCTCACCTCCATTATAGTACACTGTGGGAAACCCTGATATGCAGTTTACAATGATATGCAACAGATTACAGCCGCAAATCCTTCCACAAATCCTTTATATTCTTGATAAAGGGCTTAAACCACTGATTGATTATTAAAATAACTGGCTATTATTTTTCTGCTGTTCGACTAATCCATTAACTGATTTATTATTTCAAAATTAGTCTGGACTAAAGTAAATATTTAAAACCTAGGCTCTGCTGCACCTCATATGAGTTGGAGGGCTGGAGTGAAATGGAACAAATTGGAACAGAAAGGACAGACCTACAGTACGAGCTGATACGGCTCTATTCAACTAAATTAATTGTATTATTCTAGTATCATTAATTCCAGTAAAAATCATACCAGTGCAGTAAAACTGGGTTCAATTGAGTATAATCCGATTCAGTCTATCCATCTTTTCCTACTCACTCCCCAGTCTTGATCTGTCTAGTATAATCCATTTCCGTATAATCCACTAATGCAGTGTAATCAGTTTTAGACCCTCATGATCCAGTTCAGTTATCAATATAATCCCATTTCAATCCAGTATAATCTGGTTCAGAGACCTGCCCAGTTCACATAGTGAGAATGCGAATATGTATTTGGCCCCAGCGGGAGGCATCCTCTCAGTTACTCCCCCTTTCTCTCCGTGAATTAGCTTATGATTGACCCTCTAAGTAGACAGATGGAGGAAGGTGTGTGTGTCGGCGTGTGTCCGTCTGTATCAGCAGTAGCTTCCCTTGGCTTTGTGGTTTTGGCCAGACTACTCTGACACACTAACACACACACACACACACACACACACACACACACTGTTCTTAGCTTCACTGACTGGCAACAGTCTGTATCAGATGCTCTGTGCATGTGTGCATGCATAGTAAATACATTGTATGTTGTAAAATGTTTGTGTGTGGGAGAGAAAGAGTAAAAAGTAATCCTTGTTGGTTGAGTGCACCTCAGACTGACTGAACCACAATTATGGATGCAAACTGAATCTACTCTCCATGCTGTATTTTTGGCAGCATGTGTGTGAGAGGCCCCAAAGTTAAACTCTTCAAAGTTTGTGTTTAAGTCTGTTTGTTCAGGAAAAGGTTGTAGTTTCTGCAGAGACACACAGGAGACAGTGAAAGGTAGAGAGGCTTAAGGGTTTGGTTCAATGACCTAAGCCCCCCCCCCCCCCCTCTCTCTCTCTCTAGGGCCTTGCAGCTGCCCTCAGCTGTCCCATGGTAATGATGTCAACAAGCAGCTGCTGCCTAGTCAACCCACCCATTCCCTTCCCACCCAACAGAAACACACATACCCACTCACTCACATGCACTGATGTTTACCTGCTGTATTATTTGGACATTTGGTTATTACACTTGTTCACTGCAGCTTCACCTATTTCAGAATATCTCCTTAACCATGTGGTTCTTCATTCAAGTGTAGTTTTCTTGATACTAGTTTGTGAAAGTACAGAGGCTAATAGTGCCAAACGTGAACAAAAAATGTATATAATATTCATATTAACTGTTTTCCTGTTGTTTTTTGGGTAGGGGTCCAAGAGGCTGAACATAATACACAAGTAAGACATAATAAGACAAGTAATACACAAGATTTTTAGGGGGCGCTACTGTGCCCTTTTGCCACACCCATGTGCAATACCCTTTTCAGATGTACAATTGTGTCACTGTTGACACATATGCAAAGTCTGGTTGGATCTCTCTTTACGAAAAGCCTTTGGGATTTTTCCATTGGCTTTTGGAATATTGCAGAAAATAAGAAATGTGGCAAACAAAAAATGATGGTACTTACAGGGTATGTTCAGCAAGATAATCTTCACAAATTAAAACCACTTTTAGAATTTTTGAAGCCTAAATGCAAAATAAATAAATAGTTGAAGTTACAAAAATCTTTGGGAAAGTTTGAGTTAGAATAGTTTGCAAGAGTAGAACAAAACGTCAAAATCTCTTAAGCTTGTGTTAACCACAGACCTTTTTCAGACATCTAACCAAAAACCCATTCAAAAAACCCCAAAACTTCGAGACGAGGGAATCAGAAGTGCAAAAATGTTAACTCATTTCTGGGTTTAGGACTCATTTCTGCACCACTCTATTACATGATTACATCTTTAAAAAATAACATATAAAAGGCAGAAAATTAAGGACAACGTTGATGATGAGTATGAAATAAAACTTGCAAACTTGAAACTAATATAGATGTCAATAATTCTGTGCTTTTACCCAAAGTACACTAAAATGAATGAGTAGAAAAAAATATCTGCATGCTCACGATCACTTTGGCTATTAGTGGGAGTTAGCTAACAGGATGTTTTTTGGTAAGAAAAGGGTGTAATGTAACCTTTAGCCTGGCCTGTAGTAAGGATATGTGTGTGTTTTGATTGTAAGGATTTCTCTGGATTTAGTGTTTGAGGATTCACCCCTATCACCAGGCTGATTGGAAACACATTCTCCAACCATCTGCCTGCTCCATCTGACGCCACAGCCTGCTCCCTCCCTTCTCTTTCCTTTTTATACACTTTGCCTCCTATCCTCGTCCTTCTACTATCTCACCATGAAATCTTCTATTGCTCCTGTTGTGTTACCTATAGGATGTCTCCACATTATACTACAATTGAAATACAGTATATTAGGGTATTGATTCTGATTCAGATTCAGAAACTTTATTGTCATTGTACATTATACAATGAAATTAAAAAGTGCAATCCTTTGCAGTATACATTCACACAAACTCAAACAGCCACAGAAGACAGAGTAAAAAGATAAATACAACATGTTACAATCGTTCCATCCCAGATGAACTTAAGCTCGGTTTCCCTTGGAGGAAAAGAATAACATTATCTCATTAGCAAATTTTCAACCATTACTGAGGCAATGGAGAATGAATGAGGTCCTGAACCCCAGAGCATATTCTCGTGTGAAATGGTTCAGTAGGTCCATCTACACTAACCTCCATCTAAGTTACTGTTGTGCTAATGTGGCCTTTCAATCAGTTAATATAGCATGTTTTTAGCATGCGAGTTACCCTCCAAGTAGCCTGTATCTCCATCAATTATCCACTTTTTGAACTTTTAAGCTCATTACAAAACATTAATTTGTTATTTTCTGCTATAAAAGTACCCTTCTGTAGTCGGTCTTTAATGTAAAAAAAAAAAGAAAAAAAGATATATATATATATGTATATATATATATATATACACACAAAAGTGTTAATTTGGCATTCATTTAAATACGTTAATTGGTGTTATTGGTGGATATGGATACTTTTTGTCACATACCCCAGAAAAGGGTGAAACAAAGGCACGTAAGGGTTAGATATAACAAGCAAAATAGAAGTGTTAGGAAGAATAGTAAAATATTTTTTACATTGTATTCATTCTCCATAATGTGCATGTATTTGCCAATTAACAAACAATATTAAATTGCCAAATGTTGTAGTTTATTTTGATGTTCACTCACATATGACAGATGCCCTTTACAGCATTTCTAAGTAACTCAAGTATTTCAGTATCACCACTTTAATCCTGTTGTTCCTTTATCATTCACGAATGGCTCTTATCTAGTTTCTTTTAAATTGTGACTCCTATCAACTTCATTTTTTTCTAATTCATAACTTATCAAGTTCCTTTATTACAATCTCTTATCAAGTGTTTTCATTAACCGTGACTCTTATCAAATTCCCAGTCTAGTGGGGTGCTTTCAAGAAAATGGAAAGATACAGTATATCACAGATCTGCAGCCTTCAGCCCTCAGAGCTTGAGCCCTGCTGTAACGTTCCTTCATGTGTGCATCAGTCTGCTGTGCCTGCCCCACATAAAAGAGCACAACCTCCAGTTAACCAGGAATTATCCACTGCACCGGCAGTCACTCTCACCACTGATAGTTGGACCTCAAGGGCTACGGAGAGCTATGTAACTGTGTAAAATTTGAAAATAGACTGAGTCTTGACTGAGTAGTAAGATGTCGAACTGAATATCAAGTGGATTTAAGTTCATTGTCATACACTGAGTCTTAATATACAATGTTTAGCCCTGCTAGCAGTGTGACTCTTAGGATGGCAATGTCAGTCAGTCAGTATGCCACTTCTGTCCAGACTGAAATATCTTGACAATCATTGGATGGATTGCCATAATGTTTTGTACAGACATTCAAGGTCCCAAGAGGAAACTGTCTCTGGTGACTTTGATCTTTTCCAATAGCAACAAGGTTCACATTTGTGGTTTCTAGTGACTATTAGATGGATTGCCATGACATTTGGTACACACATCCATGTCCTTCGCGAGATGAATCATAATAACCTTGTTAATCACAGCATAGCGCCATCATCAGGTCAAAATGTCATTATTTGTCCAGTACTTGCAATGACAACTAATGATATTCTCATCAGCCTCAGTTCCACTTTGTGTTCAGTGCTAATTAGCAAATGTCAGCATGCTAACATGTTAAACCATGATGGTAAACTTAGTAAACATTATGCCTGCCAGGTAATGGTCACTATATTAGCATGCTGATATTAGCATTTAGCTGAAAACGCTGCTGTGCCTAGGTATAGTCTCACAGAGCTGCTAGCATGATTCTTAGGCTTGTTTTTTATTGACCATAAACAACCTATGTTAGAGTGTCTAATTTTTACAGTAAGAACTGTGGCTAATGATCCACTGTTTGATATTAATACTTTAATTCTGCTGCACCCAAAACTAACTAAACCATGAATTGTTTGTTCCATTATACCCCCTAATATACAATATGCTTTATTTATGATGGAGGGGTTGTGTATTGCTAAACTGCTACAGACAGACAGAGGAAGAGCTGCTGACAGCTGCGTGCTCGACTGCAAGACTCCAAGAGTGGCTCCATGAGAGAGAGAGCTAGACACATACAGAAGAGCAGAGAGAGAGAGAGAGAGAGAAGGAGAGAAAGAGTATAAGAGGATCAGATTTCTGTCTGTCTGTCTGTCTTTCTCTCCATCAGTGAGGCGTTATCTGACCCACTGAGGCCTGTTACATCTGTCCTACTTGCCTCCCTATCTTCCTATCTATGTCCAATGTCACTTTCTCTTTCTCTCTCATTTTCTCCCTCTTCTACCCAGTAGGCGACTTCCCTCCATCCCTCTCATTTGGCCCACTTCCCTATCACACTTCCCTATAGCACATGAGTGTGTTAGTGTGTGTGTGTGTGTGTATGTAAGAAGGATCATTTCTGAGTAAGATGTTTGCCAAAATAAAGGTTTAATCTCCTTTAAAAAGAATTATAAGCTATGCGCGCGCACACACACAAACACTGAGTTAATCGGCTTCTTATCTTCACCAAATCCATCTATTTTGGGACGAATAAATCCACTATTCATTGGGGCAATTGGACAAAAAAAAAAACATGTAAATCTTATAGAATATTGTCATTCATAACAAAGGTTGTGTTTATTTAAACTCTGTTGGATTGGATTGAAATATATTCTAATACTGTATGTTCCCATTATTTCGCCCACCCGTGTTTCTTGGCTGGATATCCAGAGACCATGCAGATCTGTTTGTCTGACATGAGGTGGGCTTGGATGACAAGTGTGTGCATATGTGTGTCTGCGTACATAACAGCTTACAATGGTTTAACCCTAGTCGGTGGCTGCCTCATCCTCTTTTTACCAGATTTTAATTTTCCATCAGTCTGCTCAGTGGTTTAAAGCAAAATTACATTAAGCATATAATACAATGCTTAATGTAAACATAACCAAGCCAACTGACACGTATTCATATATAGATATCCACATTCTCAATCAATAACACAGATAATTAATTCACGAAGAGATGTAAAAAAATGAAGTTACAAAAAGGAGAAAAGAAGATCTAACTTGATCTCTGTTTTACATTATCTTGTACTGTATCCCTGTGAAACCAAAATCCCATGTTACTTCTTGTCCTGATGCCCCTCCGTCACTTCAAGCCAATACAGAGAATGACTACATCCAGAGCCCGTTCTTGAAAAACGCAAATACTGTAAATATTTGATGATCGATATATATAATTCAAATCCCTACGTGATGAATTATGCATTGTCTGGTGGGATTTGATGAATATTTGTCTTTGTTACTGATAGCGCTCTCTCCCATCTCCAGCCACTGAGCGACACCCTGAATGTGTGTATGTGGAGGGGAATGTAAAAAAAACACATCAGATACAGACAAAATATTTGGGTTTAAGAAGAATTTCAAAAATAATAGGCTTACTTCAAACTCCCTGGAGCAGCAATTTGTACACTACATTCACTACTACATTCACATTAAATATAAATAATAAGTAGACAGACTTATAATTAATAAGTTTTATTTTCCAAACCAGCTATTTTATTTGATTTTCTAAATCGGTTTTCCCTCTAGTGAAAGATCAGGAAACAAATTGAAGTTGAATGTTGTTGTCCTTTTACTACAGGAGATGATAGTAATGAGAACAAAAGAAAAGAACAAGCACGTCAACTTTTCTGACATTTCTCATCTGTTCTACAGGGATAACAACTTCAGCCTGTTATTTATTGTAGGTGACAACAAAAGCAATGGCCTCTACTTTACGATTCATGATGCTTTGTGCTTTTCTTTGTGCTTTCAGTGGGACTGGTTAAATAACAGTTTTATAAAATTCAATGGTAGCAAGTGACAAAATACCCCGTGGAGATCTGAAGTGACGGAGGCTCAGATAGAGCTGTGAAAATGCTGTTGAAAAGTCAGTTCAGTCAAGCAGCTGAACACTGGGGAGGATTGAATGAGCTGAACAGCTGAGGATACGAGTGTTTGTGTGTGCACACACTCACTTACTCACACACTTGCTCGCACAGTCTGCTAATGGTTAGGGGTTATTACAAGGTCAAGATGAGTCAGGAGAAGGTCAGCGAGGAAACCACATTTTTGTTATGCAAGATTATCTTAACAGGCAGTGTGTGTGTTTGTGTGTGATTGAATGACTTGCATGTGTGTCTTCCTGCTTATGTCAGTTGGTATACATTACTGTATACTCTATCTCTGTGAATATATGGTATTCCTGTGTGTGTGTGTGTGTGTGTGTGTGTGTGTGTGTGTGTGTGTGTGTGTGTGTGTGTGCTTAGCAGACTAGTGGTTGGTTCACCCACCTAATGTGCCACCTGATCCAGCCCATCTCTCTGCCCCTAAAGTCATTACACGCTGCTACCTAATCCCTCCACATCTACCAGTCAACTCTCTGGGGTCTCAGACACATGTGAGACAACTAGTGTGCACACATCCATAAGCATACACGCACACACACACACACACACACACACACAAACATGTGAGGTATTTCTTTGGATAGCCTCAATTAGCTGAAGTCCCAGTGGTTTATTATTACAAGAATATTAGTAATAGTGTAGTGGTGGTAGGTTTATATATTTTCAAAGATTAAATTATTTATTATTTCTGTAAATATTTGTGGTACATCTATGTTCCAAATCTACAAACTTGTCACCTTTCGGCATAATTAGTTGTTTTCGTGTATACCTGAGGTGTGTTTTATTTGGGGGAGTCCGAGCTCTATCAGGCCACACACATCATTGCACCTATGGAAGGATCCAGCATTGTAATGACTACGCCCCCTATCTAATTCAGTAAGATAACCTTGTCCAAAGTGAGCTTAACTACTGTAGCTCTGTTTGGCCCAGCGGGAGCAGTGACACACTGAAAGTGGAGCGTCTCAAAGTGAAGCTCGGCCCTATTCTCAGAACTGTCACCTTTTTCATCCCACTGGAATTTGCAAGCCTGATGTTTAACTAAGAATGTGTTTCGGTGCAGATTCCATCAGCCTAATGCAGAAAACTGCATAGATTACACACAAGCAAATATGTTCAAACCAGCAAAGAAATCAACAAAAGGCAAGGGGCAATCTTTATGCTTTTTGGGGCTTTTAGTATGATTTGGACACAACTCAGATCAGATCATCAAGTTGGACCAAGTGAGTTTCAGTCTGGCTGGTGCTTACAGTTGGCTGGATATAAAATGGTCTTATAAAGATTGTTTTTAACAGGTTTGATTTTTACTGATGGCATAAGAGCATTAAGATCTCAAAGGATTTTAAACTCTGTGCAGAAATACAAACAACTGGTAAAACAGGGCAGTTAACAAACACTATTCTCCAATCCAGTTCAGTTCAGCTTTCAGAGCAGGGCCACAGCTCACCTGAAGTTTACCTCACATTTACAAAGTTCACACCTTCAGCTGTCCTTGTTTTTGCATCTCATCAAAATGTGATGTTTTTCCTCCCTTTCTTCGCCTTCTCTGTGAAATCTACCCAAATAAGGAGCAGACAAACTATTTATGATGGATGACTGTTTCTCTTACAAGAACTCGAAATCCGGTGGTTACAGGACATCAGGAGTTGCCTAGCAACACAAATCATTCAACATGTCCATCTTTCTAACTCTCAAGACTAAAACAATCTGTGTATTTTTGTGGAAATAATCGTTTGGTTTGAGCTGTCTAGTCTTTGCAGGTTTCTGGTTTGATCTGAGTTTTAAAGAGAAAAAAAACAAGTCAAGTTCCTTCTTTCTTGAGCATCAGAGCACATCACATTTCATTAGCTGCTTGTCATTTCATATCTAGTTTCTGAAACAGAAAACAAACATTAGCCTTAGATGTCTAAGTGACTAATTAGATTTGATTTGGAGAGAACTGTGTGAAAAGGCTCGTTAAAACATTCTGCTTTAGTTCACTACTGTACTGTTGGTGTAATCCATTGTTCACAGCTGCGTGTATGCTGCTGAAATTTGTTTAAATGTGTTTCACTCCCAACTTCTGAATAGGAAGTGGTGTATCCATCTATCAAACTCCCTTTTTTTGTGCATACGTGGTGTTTATAAATGAGCACCCAAATGTATAATGTGGCAATTCCCATTGTTTTGTGTCTACATAAAGGCTCATTACTCAGTGCTGTTGCACTGCATTTCCTGGAGATCGCTTGGCAATCAAATTTCATGTTTTCATTCTTACTATTTCTTCCACGAAGGACCCATATTGTGTACATAAACCACCATGTTTTCCCAACTGCTACATCCATCCTTCCTTCCCTCTTTTACTATTCACTGTCATCTCCTGTAGCGCTCTGCCTTCATCCGGCTGCCAACAGAGATCGCCAACTTACACACATATATACACACCCACACACAGCCCTAAATAGACTTGAAATCAAAAGTACAAATGTTGATATAAAGCGAAGTCATCCTTTACACTGTAAGGAAAGAAGAGAGATCAACCAGGCCATACAAGTGAAACTACCTGAGGCTACATTCTGATGGACATACAGAATCTCCTGTTGTTATTTCACTGTCCTGTCCTTCCTGTCACATCAAGAATGAGCTCAACGTAGTTATAATGCTTGTCGCCGCTTTATATTGCAGGCCCTCACAACTGCTACCCCTTATCACTGCCCCTCCCTTTTCAAAGGTCAGTCTGTGGCCCTTGTTAAATGTGCGCACCAATCAGAGCAGTTTGTGTCGCATGATTAATGAACCCTACATAGGTCATGACCTTTTCCTAACTAACTGCAGAGATAAAAATGGTGTGTGTGTATGTGTATGTGTGTGTGAGAGAGAGAGAGAGAGAGAGAGAGAGAGAGAGAGATGTATAGGTGTAATAGCCACGTAGGCGACATAGTCCATGACTTGATATATGAGGAGTAATGACTAGTAGAGCACTCACCTTCCTAGTACATCAAGATAGATATGGAGCATTGCATGACTGTGTGTGTGTGTGTGTGTGTGTGTGCGTGCGTGAATGAGTGAATGAGTGAGTGAGAGAAGGTTTCTCAGATATTTGCAATTGTGTGTGAGGAGAGAGAGAAAGAGATGTGTGTGTGTGTGTGTGTGTGTGTGTGTGTGTGCGCGCGCGATTGTGACAAATGAGAGCAAATGGGACAAATGAGAGCTGAAGATGTCATTCAGTCAACAGCAAGGCTATACAAAACAGTCACACTCTACCACACATGCTCTCTCTTTCTCTCTCTCTGGCACACACACAAACACACACAGCAAGCATAAACCACAGCCATCATTAGCATTTCAAAGTAACAAGGTGCAAGGGGGCACAGAATTATGCATTTTGTGCACTTTGAAATGGAGATTTGCTTAAAGACTGGAAAAATACTGTTTACTTTTCAACAAGAGAGAGGATTCGAAATGGTCCCAATCATTTCCACTGTATCATCAATGCCGACACACACTCGCTCACTCAGCAACTGACAGCTTCTCAGGAGTAGATCAGATTTCTCGTATTTATGTTGTTTGGTGTTAAGCTCAAATGTTTTGCTCATATCCCATAGTTTTACACATGGTTTTACATTCACAGATACTAGCTGCGTTTGACCTCTTTAGCATAACGGGAAAGAGGCTGGTCCATCTGCCCCACCTGGATTCTTGTCTGGGACTTTTATCATACATCTTTTAGTGTTTTATATGATTCTGGAGTGTCAAGTGTCTATTCAGTCAAAAGTGCTTGAGAAGAAAAAATATCTACTATAAAAACTGTAAAATCTGGCTGTAATATGGGGACAGATTCAGTGTTGGTGGTGATCCAGGTTTGCTGTTTGATCATTTTTATTTTTAGCCATAACTCATGGTGCAGTCATTGTCATTGGAAGGGCCTAACACCCAGGACTTACAAGTCAGCTGCAAAACAGTTACACTCACATACTACTTTGACAGAAATCAAGCCAGGAAAACAAACAATAAACAAACGGAAATCTTTGCTGAGGCTGCAGCAGTGCAGCTGTGTAATTTGAAGAACTGCTCAGAGTTGGTGGAAGTTTTCCTGCTTACAGAGTGCTCTCTGTAGGTAAACAAACTTCTCTTCTTTCAGTTGTTTTTAGATGTTTTTGAATTTCAATAAGCTACGTTCACCATCAGACCAAACTGAGGCAACTACACCACCACACAGCCCAACAAGTTCACTCGAATTTCAAAAAAATGTGAATGGGTTTTGTCAGTCCTATTATTATTATTACTATTATATTCCCATGCTTTGTGGGATGTCAACAGGAAGTATGATGTTTGCCAAGGAGTGAGTTAGTTAGGCTACAACTAGAGCCCCATTTTTAATTTGCCCATATTTCTGGCAAATTGGCAGCGTTAAAACTATGCCAAATTAGCTATTAGCAGTTCCTATTGGCACTTTATCCATTGATGTAAAACAACTGTCACTGGATTACTTTGACACTGAAGAAACCTTAAAGACGTGATGACTCACATGCAAGTTGTGGAGTTTACAGGCACATCTTTTTCCATGATTTATAAGCAGTTGTATGTATGTTTTAAAACCTCTGAGATACAGTATTCTACAGTATTTAATTTTCCTTTCTTTGTTTTAGGTAAGTAGATTCTAATACTAATATATGCAATAATCAATCAATTGCAATGTAAGAAAGCATTTCTTAGCATAAATGTATCTATTGAAGGGTAAAAGAAGAAGATGTACAGGGTAAGGCAATCTTTCAGAAGACAGACTTCATTAAAATCAACAGGATTTTCACATTATGAAAGAGATTAGCAAATCAGTAGACCACTGAATGTAAGTGAGTGACACCGGTGTGCCGAAGTACATCAGCCGGCAGTGGTGTCTTTCTGCTCCTTAAATGCTTTTGCCAAAGAAAATTATCACAGTATCTCCACATATGAAGCAATGCTTTGTAAAACACCTGAGACCACTGTCTCCAAATAATAAACTCCTCCGGTTCAAGTGTTCCCATTGGCTGCATTAATTACCAGATCCTCTCAGCTGAGGATTTTTTCCCTGTAGTTCTAACGAGCTGTAATGAAGTGTTAAATTAACGACTCCAGGCAACCTATACAGTACATGTTATCAATTAATCACAGTGCATGGAGGTGTGTCTTTATGTGATATGGTGAAAATTAGGCCTTTCTTGGAGCAGACTTTTGACATGAAGGAACAACACAAGTGCAACAACATGAAAAATGGCTCTATTCCATGTAGGTGCCATGCCAGGGAGCCAGCATGCACAATACCAGGACCCTGCAACAGCCCTATTTTCACAGCAGGCATTTTAACTTGTCATAGAAGGAAAAACACAGGTGTTACTGATACCATTAACAATGTAATTCTTCTGTGGAAAAGGCCTACTGGCACACCTCTAAATGATGAATATAAATAATTTAAATACTGCAGTTTTGGGGGAAGATTTGCCTGTGCAGTACGCTACACTTTACAGAATCAGACTTTGACTCATTTACTCACTTACTACTAAAAAGCGTTAATCCTGAAGATTTCGTTTTTAATCCATTTTAAAATTCTGTGGTGAAAACTCGTCGCCTCACTCATTTTCATAACATCCCATAGTTCCATTAAACATTAAATCTTTTAGTATTGACTTGGGAAGCAGCAATATGTCTTGATCTAGTCTGCTGGAAGACGAAACACATCAAACAGGCTATACAAGCATGCATGGTTTACTAGCACGTTTGGTTTACTAGTTTGTCTAATGTTACTTCAAACGTAGTCTTCGGTGGTAGGAGGTTAAACACAATCAGTTGGTGGCTTGTCATTTGATGAAAAGAGATTGTCTTTGTTGCTTACAAAAACAGAACAATTCAGGCTTCATTAGCTTGGTAATGTAGCTTGGCAGCTTACAACCAAAGCAACAGCTGGTATTTTGGTAGAAGAAGAGCAGCTGATGGCATGAAGAAGCCTACTTAGCTGGATTGTCTACAGATTTGTGATGTGTTGTACACCCTGCGCTACCGAATGGTCTGCTTGTGAAAAGTGAAGTTTGTTTTTGGATTGTTGCTGAGGTGTGTCTCTTTTTTCTAGATTTAAGAACAAGTCATGCATGAAGTAATCGTCAGCCTCATTTACCTGCTTTAACATTTTGTTCTGACACCATTGGATTATTCGATCCTACGTCGCTCATACCTTTAGGCTGTTCATGTGCTTGTCAGTCAAGAGTGGTTTATCTGAGGCATGTGATTTGTGTGATGTGGTGCTGAGTGAGGTTGTGCTGTTGCATACATTTACATAAATGAACTGTCCCTGAGTGGATATGACTACATCGGTGTGGTTTTCCCTAACCACAATTTTACTCACACAGTCAAATAAGTTAGTACGTAATTATAGGTTTTAAAGGTTTGAGGAGGAAACCAAGAAAGTGAGGTGATTATACTGTAGAGGAAGAGGAGTTGTGTACAGTAATGATACCAGGGGAAAAATGAAAGAAACGGTTTCTCAGTGTCAAGAGTATTTTCATTACTACTCTCCCCCTCTCTCTCTGTCTGTCTCTCTCTCTCTTTGCCATGTTCCCGGTGATGTAAGACTCCCAAGTCTACAGTTAAATCCCAGTAAATGTCTACCTCTGTGCTGCTGGGGTAAATTTACTCCCCCCCTGCACTGCCTTTCAGTCCATATACTACCTAAGCAGCCTTAACACACTTCAGTACAACTAATCAGGCAGGTTAGGGAGAAGAAAAAGACAACAACTTTAGTTTAGCTTCAGTTGCAGTAATTTATAATTTATTTTTATGCAACTGTTTTGGTATCTTATCGGTCAATAAGAGGAAGCAGAAAGGTCTATTGAATATTGGCACTGAAAACCAGGATAAAGGCAAAACATTCATACTCTATGTAGCTGTTTGCACTTTGATCAAAAAGTGCAGCCTGAGGGCTTTTCCATTTACAGCCAGTGTAGCAGCCATTCATTCTAGAGTAACATAAAATGCATCACATCCATCAAATTTGAGGTGAAAAACACTAACATGACCAGATGCAAATTGGAATTACTAGCAATATAATGAATCAGTCATTATAATTCTTTGACCTGACATTACAGTGTCATAGTTGTTGATTCTGGTTGTACTTGTTTTCTTATTAAATTGCTTTGATTTGTCAGTAAAGCAACTTGCATGAAATCAAACAAAAAAATGAGAAACAGACAGAGAAAAATCAAGAAATAACACAACTCCCTGCAGCAACAGGATGAGACAGAGCAGGAAGGAAAGAGGAGAGACAGACGGAGACAGACAGGAAGAAGGAGAGATGTGACATGTGATAGAGAAGGAAACATGCCAGGTGGAGTTGGAGGAGGTGGTGAATGTAAAAATAGAGACATACAGGGAGAGGGTGTTGGGGAAAAGGAAGGAAGATAGAAGGGATAGACGCCGCTGTCATCATGTTACTGTAAGCTGATTGGTCATTGCCAACAGCCTCCAATCATCTTTGTTGTCAATACAATTGTGTGTGTGTGTGTGTGTGTGTGTGTGTGTGTGTGTGTGTGTGTGTGTGTGTGTGAGTGGGTGGGTGTACCACTGGGTGTACTGTGTGAAGGTCTGACATCATGATGGAAGAATCTCCTTTTTAACAAGTTCTCAGTGGAGAGCCTCAGGGAAGAACCTCAGTTTGTGTTCCCTTTGACTTCAGCGCTCATGCATGTGTGCACATGCTTTTGAGTGGTCTGTGTGTTTGTGTGTGTGTGTGTGTGTGTGCAAGGTGGAGATGAGGTTCAGAGATGTACAGTACTGTATTCTCTTCCTTGGTTGACACTGCAGTGTGAAAGTCTTGGTTAACATCTTTCCCCCTATAGTACTGTGCTGATCAGTGTGGTGTAGCTCTTTACATTAGGATGTTGCACAAAAAATTAGACTTTTTCATTAGACTGTAGAGTTCAGTGCTTCTCTGTTATGTCTGTCTGTGTGCATTCATTTTAAACCATCTCTGTCAGATTTCCAGACAGTTCAAGTTCAGTCCACTTTAACCTGATCTGAATAGTCTGATATGTCACTATTGATTATGTCTCACTAGCTGTCTGGCCATAGCTATTCTTGGGAAAAATAAAAATTCATTCAAACATCAGTTTGATTATTTAATACTTGATTTTTCTTGGATTTGATATACTGTGAATATATTAGTATTGTAAAATACCCTTATTAAAGGGAAACTCCACCAATTTGCCACATTAAAATCTGTTTACAGGTTTAAGGGAGATCCCATGCATATATGGGGAAAAAAAGCTGGATAAAGCAGAAGGAGATGCGCAAAATCTGTTACATTTCCACAAGTGATGCCACTTGAGTCAACGTCATTGCTGAAGACTAAGTTTGAAAATGTAAAAAATCTGTACCTTTAAGTTCCAAATATAGAAATGGTTTTATTTGAAAAAACTAAAAATTAAGAGCAACCCAGAGCTCCCATGTTTTTGCTTAGTAATGGAAGGTTTGGCAGGAAGAGTTAAATAAAAGTGTAATTAGTGCTCAGCTGCTAATTTATTCATTTTTCATGCACATCCAGACATCCACCCATTTAATGAAACTACTTACCATGTTCAGGGTGCTGGAGCCTATCCCACTGTGGGTGAGTAAGGTCACAAATGAAACAAGTGATTAAGCTATTTCATCTAACTATTGCATGTGACATAAATACCTTCTAATGAACCCCTTTTGCACAACATGTGAAATCTTACATACTTTAGTTGCTCACAACCTTGAGATTAATTAAAATGTATTTAGGTCCATATTGTACACTTTAACTCGCTGTGGTTTCTGTTTCTGTTGGCCATGCGTATATCCTTTAAGCTCTTTATATCTGTGGCTGTGATTGACACATTTAGTACTCTTTAGTACTCAACCGCCGACACGCCTCAGCAACCATCTGTCACTCAAGGCCCCCTGTCGCCACAGTAACAGGGGTCTAGAGAGGGGAGGGGACAAATAGAAAGGGCACATCCATGACAACCTGTCACCCGTAGCAACCTCACCTGCCCCAAGCATCTCTTTCTCTCCTTATAGCTAATTTTCCTCAATCGCTCTTTCACATGGGCTGAATGTAGGCTGTTAGAAATCTTCTGCAAACCTTAAGCCCTGCAATTGTGACCTTCAAAAAATCACACACACACACACACATTAAAACTTTCTGGCTGTGAATAATTGAGTCAGTTCTCAAGCACTGCCAGTATGAGGCCAGTCACTTGAATCACAGCGAGAGGCTTCACAAAAGAGCAGCTTCATTATGAAAGCGCAGTGGGAGCCCTGGGTGCTAATGACAGAGGAGACTAACAAGGTTTGTTAGTCACCTCTTCCTGCCACACCTCCGACCGACCCCCGAGGACTAAACTCTGTGTTGAACGTTCAAATGTCAGAGATATTGCCAGCAACGCAAATGACAAGGTGAGCTGTCAGGGACAAGAGGTGGTTGAAGACTGAAAAATGAATGAAATTAAATGAGATGGCCAGGTCATTATTTTAAAATACTTTCTCTGAGGGACTGAGCAAAGCTTGTCACAAAAGGTCCACATTACTGTAAACAGCAATAAAAGAGTGTCTTCTTGTATTAGAACATTGGAACATATATTTCAGAACAGATATCCCCATGAAAAGAAGAACAGCCCAATACCTGAGTACTTCAGAGCAAAGCCTCGTAGAATTACATGTTTAAAGTGACAATCTATTCGATCTATTAAGCCTCCAAAGTCCTGAGCAGGGATGTAAGTGATTG
>JAVQJL010076680.1:0-14856 GCA_036024295.1 Nannoperca obscura
CCCCCCCGCCCCCCCCCCCCCCCCCCCCCCCCCCCCCCCCCCCCCCCCCCCCCGCCCCCGCGCCGGCGGCCCTTGACACACGGGAGAAGCAGAAGTTAAATGAGACGTCCTTGCACTCATTTGGATTGCGGGACTCGGATCGTGAGCGGTTGAAATGTCACGGCGGCTGGTTTAGCGTTCTGAGGCTGCGGCGCACGATGGGCAGCCCTGCTCCTCTTTCAGTAGGCTACACACCGAAGGACCAACATGTTGTCGTCGGCAAATAAACATTTTCTACAAACGACCTGCTTATTAGATTAACCAAAGTTTTTTTTTTCTTCGTATATTCTTGCGCTGCTCAGCAACAGACGACCGACCCGCGCGCAGCACGGAAGGGAGATGTAAGAAAGAAGGCTCGCTGTGTCGCCACGGATAATACAGACTGTAGATCTCCGCTATCCACATTCTATTCACTTTTTTTTTTGGAAGACAATATAAGAAAGTAGCAAGTTTGTCCAGAGAAGCAGAGAGGAGATGACTACCAACACGGTTCTCCTGCTCTCCATTCTCTCTCTCACAAGTGAGTTCTTTTAAATTCTTTAAATGAAAAGTCTGGATGTGTATTTGAGTGAGGTCACGTAATGTGCAAACACTGCTGTGTTTTCTCGAGGCGTGCAGTGAGCTCTGTCCTGTTAGCTTTTTACCAGTCTCTAAGACTTTAAGACGCTGTCCGTGGTTCTGCTACGCACACAACTTTCCCATCATGCAGACATCTTTTATATAGTGAAGATAAATTAACAGTCACACACACACACACACACACACACACACACACACACACACACACACACACACACTCAATAAGTTGCAGAAGAGATAATTTACTAAGAAGTGAATGAATATGTCCTAATGCAGGTCACATTAAAGGGGCACTAGAGGATGTGATACTGACTTTATTAAGAATAAAATAAACAGGTGGGGCTTCAGGGAGGCCTCCTGGATGTTTCAGTACTTCAGTGATATTCTTTAAAAGGCACAAGGATACATGAAAGGAGATCTAAACCAATCATAACGCAGTCCTGAAGAACTAAACCAAACCTTACTTTATCACTGCTGAAGAGACCTTTGTCTTGTTGGTCTGGACTTTGATTTGAAATTTGAAGTGATGAGTTGAAGCTCGCTGTCTTTTTTGGGAGATTTACTTGTTTTTTCGATAAAAACAGCCACATTTTAAATATGCTGAGTGCAAGAGGATATCCAGCATAAAGGAACCCATGATGTGTAGTTTGTGTGTATTTGTTGAATGTAAACAACGCTTCCGGCTGCTACAACCCCAAACTTTCTACAAAGACTATCAAGGTCATGACCTCAGTGTAATATAAAACCAGCTACGACCCCGCGTGTAGCTTGGCTGTTTTTATCATATTGTTTCTAACAACATAAGCAGTTTTTAGTTCACGTTGCCAAGAAAAAGCATTGTGGAAGTGATCTTAAACAACCTGTCTTACCTGTATTTGTATTCTGTGACATCTGATTTACGATGTTGGTGTAGAGTTTGATGATACATCTCAGCCCTTCATGACTAAAGAAAGAGACTCAAACCCTTTGTGGATGTGGTATGTCTTTGTTGTGTCTTTGAGTTTTTGACATGAAAGCAGCCACAATATTCCTTGCAACAACTTTCACCGTCTGTAGTGTTCACACTCTTAAAATACTTTTAAGTAAAAGCAGATGAGTTCTTTGAATAATTTACAGTGGACTATTTTATACCTACAGCCAAGAAAGCACCGTCTCCTGTCTTTTAGGCAGAACACTTCTCCACCACTATCCCAAAAGAAGAGCTTCCTTTTAATAACCTGACCTTGATTCAGGTTTTCTATGCAGTGCACCCTTTCCCCATGCCACTGTATTAGCTTGTAGGCTAGGCTTAGCTTTAGCTCGTAGGCTAGACTTATCTTTAAATAGGGTTTTTAAAAGCAAGAATTAGCAAAACGTAAAAAATAAATCAAAGCCATCAATGTTCGAATCTGCTCAACTAAAACAACTGCACTCTGACAAAGATCAGATATGACAGGCAACATAGTCAAGCATTATCATGTAACATCCATCAAGGCAAAGATACCCTGGAATCTAGGTTTAAATTATTTAAATGATGCAATACACCAAGAAGGCACGTAGCACTTCTCTGTGTCTTCGACCATGTTGTTGTGAGTGTTTGTATTTCCCTGAGGGCCTGTATAACCTGACCAGGCCTTGTACTATGTAATGATGTGTGGCACCATTCCTCAGCCACAGCATCGTTTTAGCTGAAGCTCTCGTAAAACATGGAGATTTAAAAATGCACCGGATCCAATATATTAAAGAGTAATCTCAATGGGTCTAGACATTCTATGTTGCATTTAGACATCATGAATACAATCAAAACTACGGGCTGCCAATGAAATACCAACTGCAAGCTACACTATGCTTGTTTTAAAAGCTTCATTTTACAGTCCACTCACCGCTTTCTCCCACGTTTTCTCTGCCCTGTCCTAAAGGTAGTGTACTGTCACTTAAAGGGGAAGTACAGAGCGAAATTGTTTCAAGTGATGTCATTTGAGGCAGTGTCGGTTGTTGCTGGAGACTACGGCTGTTTTCGAAACCGCCTGCTACATACTAGCTACAGGCAACCGATGGCAACCGAACGACAGATAGCAACACTACCGCATCAGTGGTTAACTGGGAGAAAAATAAATAGAAGTACAACTCATAACATGTTTTTTCTAATTTAATTATGTGCAAGCATAACTACTTCCGCTTTTCATAACCGAAAACCGGCTGAGCCTAGCCTAGCCTAGCCTAGTATACTGCAAAATAATTTGATTTCACATGCCATGCAACTAGTAGAGACTCCAGGAAGTTAACATAAGATACATTACAAATAGTCACACAATCCCTGTAAATGATTACATGGATTAAACAAACAAGATATACATTGTACGTTAATCAGTGAGCTTTAGAGGTGCTGGTTGGTGGATTTTGACAGAGCCAAATTAGCTGTTCCCCCGTTTGCAGTCTTTGTGCAAAGCTAAACTAACAGGCTGCTGGCTCCAGCTATATATTTACCATACAGACAAGAGAGTGGTATTGATCTTCTCATCTAACTCTCAGTCATAATGGAAATACAAGAGTATTTCTCAAAATGTTGAATGTAATTTCCCAAAGTATATCATCATTTTAAAATAACACTTTCAACCCATTTTCCAGTAACAAAATCACTGTGCCCTGTAATTATTAAATAGGTACTTCTATTATACATCTCTCTCTCTTACAGAAACAGACTATTCAGGTTCTTACTTCATGACATGTAGTTTATTCTTTTAAAACAGTAGACTGTTAGAGTTCTATTAAGTTTGAATAGATTCCCTTGCCTCTCTTGCTTGCAGATAGCAGGAAACACTGGTGTGCATTGTGACATGAAAACTTGAAACAGCAGGGTGCTGTTTAAAAAAAGAACATCCGTGCTCAGCCTTCCCTGCATGTAATCTTACAAAAACAGACAATTCATGTGGCACAGAGGGGGTGAAGCATTCCAGATATTAAACACTCTCTCCGCTGTTTTCACTTTGTTTGACAATGTAGACATAATGGCTGTGGAAGAGTGGGTCAGAAGCAGTTTGCTTCTGACTTATGCATACAATCACTTTTACATAACCAATAATTTAGGGCTGAGGAAACACAAAGCTTCAGGGATCCTCTCTCAGGGATGGATGCATGACTGGATTTTTGTTTGTTCTTTTGCTCTAGAACCCTTCAGTAAAGCGTGAGACTGCAAGACCCGCACGCACACGCGCACACACACACACACACACACACACACACACACATAAAACACACATTTCAAATATGTGATTCAGCCATAATGCCCTTTGGTGAATTTACTTCATTTACAGCCAACTTGTTTATTGTTCATCATTCATGATGACACTGGACTGAAAACATAGTGTGATAGGCACACACACACACACACACACACGCAATGTTTTGAGATTTTTGTATTCAATGTTACAACGAAAGGGAGACGCACTACCCCAACTAACAGTTTTTATTTAGCTCATTAACAAATACTGTGTTCTTTTCAAGCAGATCAATAAAGCTTCAATTGTCTCTGTGTTGTAAAGATTTTAAATGGAGATGTGTCCAAGGGTTTAGTAACAAACGTAACATCAGTCAAGCCTGCATTTGTCACACATCACACCCTTATGGGGCGAATAAACCCTTCACCACTGATCCAAATCAAGCACAGAGAAACACCTTTAAAACAACCAAATCCATGGAATTTATTAACATAAAGACATATGAACAACCAAGACACTAAATCAAAGCTACCTAAAAGAAAAGTCAAAACACAACGGCCACACACAATCCCAGGCTGAGGCAGCAAGACATGACGCGTGAGCAAGTTCAAATTCTATACTTTCTCTAATATTGTAGTTTGCTCTTAGTTGGTAAATTGAGCCGCTCTGTTGCCAGTACACTTGTCATGTTTGCAATTAGTCATATGCTGCAGAAAACGCTCCTTTCACGTGAATGCGCTCATGGCTTGATTGGGTAACCCAGGGTTGATTAATCGAGTTGACAACCAGCGCCGTGTGACCGCTTAGCGTGATCGCGATTGTTAGGCTCAGTGAAGCCAGATAACGAAAAGAAAAACTTGCTTCGTAGTACAGGCCTCTGGGCAGAGTGCCAGAGGAAAGAAGAGGAAAAGTGACAAAGGGTACAGGGGAACACATACAGCCATAACATAACACTTTGAAAGTGTAATGTTTTCCCACTCTGTGTTCTGAATTGCCTGTAGGCAGCAGGGCAGAGAATGCAGAGGAGCGGCTGGTGAACTACCTGTTGGGTCCTGAGCGCTACAACAAACTGATCAGACCAGCTGTCAATAAGAGCCAACAGGTCACCATCTCCATCCAAGTGTCTCTGTCTCAGCTCATCAGCGTAGTAAGTATATACATATACAAATACACATGCACAAATACAGATGATCTTGTATCAGAAAATCCTTATACCCAGATCACCTATTTAATAACAGTGATATCCTGATTGTGACTAAATGTTTATAGCCATATAACCATGACCCCTTTTGATATATTATCATAAATAATTGGTTTGCCGAGTTGTTTGCATGATTTTGTGTTAATATCTCTGCAGCTTGGTCACAATGCATAAATTGGACCTCTCGTCTAGTTTGCTTGTATTGTTTTGTCACCTGGACCTGACAACTTGGATTCATATCTTTTCAAGCTTCCAGCAATTCCTGTGTCAAAATGTCTTTTTGGATACTGAGTCTTTATTTACAAGCAGGCTGCCTACTTTGCACTTTGCTGCGAGGGGGGAAAAAAAGCATCACAGCTCTGTACGCTTATAACAAACTTGTAACATTTTATGCTTAAAAATGTGGCGTCATGGCCATCATTAATCATTAAGCCTATAGAGACTGTATCATTAAGTCACCTACACAGGTGTTTTCAGCCTGATTGGGGGTCTTCTCATGACTGTGTGGATGTGTACCAACTGTGTTTGACTGACATCTCTATCAGGGCGGGACACCCTGACTATTAATGTTGTTATTAGTTCAAATAGTTTGGTAACATCACGTGAATTGAAAGAAAAAAAAGCACAGGTGTTAGCGGAGTGATGCAATGCTGTAGCTTCCTGTAACAACCATATCTTCGCTCTGACGGCCTGTGTGGCAACCTTTTAATGTGTTATATTCTTTAATTTTCAACCACACATATAAACTCAGGGACACTCTCCACTCAGAAATTCCTGCACAATAAATTGCAATTCAGCTCTATATGAAGTCTACCTTTGTGACATTTGTAAAGGGGTAGAAAGGTATGTTAATATTCTCCAAAATGTTTTTTATTGTGTCCACTCTTTAAATGTGTGCTTTTATATTTGGGTTTGACCTTTATAGTGTGTCTTGCTTAAAGCCTTTCCAGTAGATAGCATTATAATAGTTCAACCATTTATATTCTATAAAGTGAAATGTTATGGAAATAAAGCTCATTGTATGACAAGTTGACTTTTTTTCTTGCAGAATGAGAGAGAACAGATAATGACGACCAACTTGTGGCTGTGCCAGGTACAATATAATCTTTTTAATTGCCCTGTACACATACAAGGTTAAATATACCGTATGTTCAGTATGTGGGTGTGTTTGTCAGGAGTGGAACGACTACAGGCTTAGATGGGACCCAGACAAGTACGAAGGCATCAAGAAACTACGAATACCATCGAAACACATCTGGCTTCCCGATATAGTGCTCTACAACAAGTAAGTGTGTGCATGTCCTCCCATAAAGAGAACATCTCACCCTAACCCAGTATTTGATTTAGGTAATGTGGTTCTATCATGCTGGTCTTAAGTAAGTGTAATGAAAAAAATGCAACTATATTTAGAGCCTGTGTGTATAGTGGCCTGATATTAATGGAGTTACAGTCCATCATTCAACAGTATGAAGAGGTTTTCCGTGCTGCTGCTAAAATAAGCATGTTTTTCTATGGGGATTTTGTAATTAAAAAATTCTGCATTCTCTCTCTCTTCCAAGCCTGTTTTTTTTGCTGAGGTGAAGGGGATTACTAAGTGCTTAACCAAAGTCTGGTTTTAATCAGCCAATCATGAGGGAAAGTTTGGGTTTATCTGATTATATTCATTGCACTGAAGGGGGAAGGGTCTACAGTGCTGCCTCAAGAGTTAGCTGACTTCAAATGTATGTTATTTAAGTGTTGATTGTAATCGTAGGCTCTGAATCCATACTCTCTCTAATCTTACATCTCACCAACAACCTCTCACAGTGCTGATGGCGTGTACGAGGTTTCCTTCTATTGCAATGCTGTGGTCTCCAACACAGGAGACATCTTCTGGCTTCCCCCGGCCATCTACAAGTCGGCCTGCGCCATCGAGGTGCAGAACTTCCCCTTTGACCAGCAGAACTGCACTCTCAAGTTCCGCTCCTGGACCTACGACCACACAGAAGTGGATCTAATCCTCACAAGTGACTTTGCCAGCCGTGATGACTTCACGCCAAGCGGAGAGTGGGACATCGTCTCGCTCCCGGCACGCAAAAACGAGGACCCCAATGACATCACCTACCTGGATATCACCTATGATTTTGTGATCCAGAGGAAGCCGCTGTTTTACACCATAAATTTGATCATCCCATGTGTACTGATTACGTCGCTGGCTATCCTGGTGTTCTACCTGCCGTCAGACTGCGGGGAGAAGATGACTCTGTGCATCTCAGTGCTGCTGGCGCTCACTGTGTTCCTGCTGCTGATATCAAAGATTGTGCCACCCACCTCTCTCGCTGTGCCACTCATAGGTCAGCCATATTTATGTGCCAGTGTGTAGACTTAGAAGGGATGTGAATCATTACTTATAGAGGAGTTTTGCATTATTAGAAATAAAATAAATTGTAAAAAAAACCATACCAAATCTAAAATATGTTGAGATCTCAGCTAAGTTCTGAATATTTTGGTATGTCTCTATTGAAGACACTTCCTCGAGCAGAACCAAACAAAATACACATATTCTGTCAGATTTCACTGAACAATTATTATGACTTAGATTAAAAGTAGCCTATCATACACATGCAGTGCTATTTCTTGGCTGGGCACAGTGACTCTCTGGAGTCTTGTCATCACCATGAGGTTGCCAGGCAACTAACCAAAACCCCATGAAGTCATTGCGCTCAGGTAAAAAGAAGTCATAGAATAGGATTTTTGTGAGTGCAAATGCGACTGCAAAATATAAACCATGACACATACCTCATGTTCTCAGGCTCCTATTTTACTATACTTGAACGGAGAACCAGGCCTTTATTTGAGACAGATCTATATTCTTAATTGTTCTTCATTTGTAAGCATATTTTATCATATATAAGTAAGACAATTCCCAATATTCTGATTGGCTCCCTTTTTAATTTGCAATAGATGCTATTTGCTGTTAATGTAAACTCAAAACTACCTCTGTGTTTAGTCTCCATTCAGTGTTAAGCTTCAGCATACTTAATTGTTTGTGCTGGACATGCTTCCAGCTATTATTTGAGACCTGGCCATAATTCATTTACTGAGTAACAAAGGACTGACAGAGTATTGTCATTAAAGGCAGCAGCAATACTTATTTGTTCATGGTGGCATCTTTTCTCTCTTTAAGGTAAATACTTGATGTTCACCATGGTGCTGGTCACTTTCTCCACTGTGAGCACCGTCTGTGTCCTCAATGTGCACCACCGCTCCCCATCCACCCACCACATGCCCGACTGGGTCAAACGCCTCTTCTTAGTACGCCTGCCCACTTGTCTCCTCATGAGGCGTCCAGGCTCTTCCAATGTCCAAGAGAAACTCCGTCAGAAGTACGGCAACCAGAGTGCTGTCGGGAAAAGCAATCCCAGGAGTGGCACAGAAAAGAAGCAGTACTCCAACATCAGACTCGGTGGGATCCGAACAGACACGGACTCTATCTACGTGAATGAGGACTTGGCACACAAGTTTTGCTGGAAGGTGGGCGACATCCCAGATGGAGGTGGTGGGTTTTCAGACTTCCGGAGCCATTTGGCTGGTCAGTGGGATGCAGATCTGGAGGAGGCAGTGGATGGAGTGAGATACATTTCTGAACACATGAAGACAGAAGACGACGATGAAGGGGTGAGGAGATAAAACCGTGGTTAAAAAAAAGATAAGGGATGATGTGCAAGAAGAGATAGGATCAGGTGATTTAAGAAAGGGAAGGGAAGACTGAATATATTATAAGAGAGAGACTGAGATAGAAAATACCTATGAAAGCACATTATGGAGATGGGCGATGACAAAGATGCAACAGGGATGAGGAGATTTGCACGAGAAATGAAGAGGTTGTTAGGATCAGATGAGAAATTGAACTTGCCATGTTTTAAATCATTCAGTATGTTTTTTTCCTTCTGTGATATTATTCCGACCCGTCAATCATCGATTTTTTAATTTATTATTTTTAATTACCTCTCTCTCTCTCTCATACAAACACAAACTGACTGAACTCCGCACTTACTCGAACCCCAGATGGTTAAGTTTTGCAGCTGTAATTGCTCAAAGCACATATTTCATTAAGCTACCTCTCTTCCTCTTGGCACTCCTGGCTGCAGTGCAGTTAAATTATACCCTAATATGCATTTGGTGTCCTAGAAGCGTCATAACCACAGCAGCAGTTAATACAACACTGCTTTTGATTACTAATACTCTTAAAAGAGTGCAATTGACTGTTTGCTAAGCCCAATCACTAGTTATTCATGCTACACCTAACGTTGAGCCAACACTAGCTTGTTAACGTTAGCTCAGTGATTTTGTTAAAAACACTTGGTATTAAAACAAAAACGCAATAAAAGGGGTCTTAAATATGCATTTGATGGCTACATAGCCTACATGATATCATGCCAAAAGACTGAGGTTAAAGCTACATGTCCCAGACTAAAAGTCAGCAACCTCATCAGTTCTTGATCAGTGTGGAAGATATTGAAATAACAATTCAAGCAAAGCGTTTATCCATTGCAGCGTAGTGTTCATATTCCTAGTCCTAAGTCCTAGAAGTATAAAGAAAAAATGAGGCTATCTTAGGCAATGTTGGTTGGGGTTGCTGTAGTTTAAAGTTTCAGGACAGAGCTTCTAACATTACTCTAAAGCCAGCATCAAGGAAAGGCTTTCACACAGTGGGGAAAATACTACACTGTGGATGTGCTACTTGTGAACGGGTCTCACCACCCTCAAGCTAAGTGGATAGTATGATAGTGTGACATGCTAACGATTACAGTTTACATTAGAGCAAACAAACAGTTTAATCCATTTGTTATACCTTTTTCAGATTTGTGGTTTTGAAAAAAAGACTCTCCAAACTCTTCAAATGTCAGTTATCCTTCTTACTATAGCCCTAAACAAACACACCTTTGGCATTTGGATAAACCCCAAGCTTGACAGACCTATTTACAGTTGCTAAGGGTATCATTTGACATTCGCGGTTCGAAGGAGTTTAGCAAACGATCAGTTGTAAATTAGGTGGATTGTGAGCACACAAAGTGTAAAAGGCCCCTCACGTTCTTCTGACCGAAAGATTTAAAACATGGTCTTTCCCTGAAGGTCAGCTCCTACACAGGCATACTTCACAGTCATGATTTGAGCAGGCACACCAATGACGCAACCAATATACAACAGAAAAATGCTATGTACTCTAAGCATACAACTAAGCTGCTTCACATGTTTTTCCTCATGTTCATAGTCTTTATAATCTTTGTGTCCTTTGTCATATAATACAGGGGGATGAGAAACACGTACAATCAACAGGTTCAGAGTTGTGATGTGACATGCTTGCTTTATGCCTTTATTCACCGTGCGAAAGTTTAACTTTAAAAAAATCACATTATTTTTTGTAGTATAATATTTGCTTTCTGCATGAAAGTACTGATGACAAAAACAACTATATTGTGCAAATTTATAGCACATAAAAACATATCCTGTGTGTAAAGGCCTCTAAGCTGTAATTGTCTAAACTTGTTGGTTTGGTTCCAGATCATAGAAGACTGGAAGTACGTAGCCATGGTGATAGACCGTCTGTTCCTGTGGATCTTCATCCTGGTGTGTGTGGTGGGAACTCTGGGGCTCTTCATGCAGCCGCTGTTTCAAAGCTATAACACACCCACTGCTGATGACACAGAGTGAGTCACATACACACTCTAAAACACACATTAAAATTCATCGCAACACACCTCTTGACTTGGCAGAGACAGCCATTTACATGTCTAAAATATAAAAGAAACAGACTGTTTTCTGTTAATCCAATAAATGACTTGACCTCATACTACTACACAAATAGGCTCAGCATTTGAATTGTATTTGATTGAACTGTTGACATGCCAAATCACTTTGCATTTAAGCTGTTTTACAAATGTGACTTTTTGCTAGTAGCGGTACCTTTGTTCAGTCATGGTGGCTATCACTATGGGGTAGGGTTATTGGGAAATGGCCTGGACCTGCTGCATTGTTCTACTTTGTCAGGTGCAGATGTGTATAGTGTTTGCAATGTAATGTAATGTAATGTAATGTAATGTAAAATGTACCAAACAAAAAATAATAGCGTGAGTGGATTTCCACACAACCAAAACAACCCTCAGTGTGTATGTGACGTGTTGAAGGTCTGGTGTTCACCAAAACTGCAGTAAGTGTATACACTTCTATCTCATTAGCTCATGGTGGATGCTTCTTCTTTTACTATTCCTTCTTGTAATATAAAAAAAACACTGCATAATGTCTATCATGTAGACCTTTTTTTATGCACAAAAGAATTAGCAGTCATTAAAATCCTTTTTCAAGTTCTTTACTCGCTCAAACAATTTGCTAACAATCACAGGACCTTAAGTCTAAACTATAGCCAGCTATAGCAGTTACTTCTGCTCATGCAAACTACTAAACATAGCATTCACGCGCCAGGTGATTTTTACAGAATACCGTATGTCTTCATTTATATTCATATTTACTGTTATGTTTATGTTCTGTTTTTCTTTTCATAGGTACGGAGATTTCTAGGATTTCTGTGACATGAGAAAGAAAACTACCTTAAAAAAAATACCTTGAACCTACCTTGAAAAATAACCTTTTCACAAAGAAAGTATAGCTGAGGAACAGCACCTGGTCTGGCTCTACTCTGTCTTTGCTGGCTGGATCAGATACCTAAGCCTAATACAGCTTAATCAATGCAGCGTTGGTTATGTTTTCAACAGTGGACCTCAAACAAAGACAGAATCATACTGAAACACTTTTTTTTTCATGATCTATTCTTCCATCCAAGTCTTGTTCTACTTCTAACAAGATGACATTGTCATGGAGTCAAGATAGTGCCCATGCACAGTTTCAGCCTATTTTTCCCAGCATTTAACTTCACCCACTGTAAAGAAAACAACCACAAACCACAAAGCTGGTGAAAAATACTGTTAATTTGTTGTATTTATTTCATTTTGGACTGGCTGTGCTGATGATGGAACAGTTGGAGCTCTTTACAGAGCAGGCACAAAGGTTCATTAGACATTATAGCTCTTATAAGACCATGAGGTCTGCTCTCTTCTGCAGCATTGTTAATGTGCAAAACAAGACATTATACCAATTGTTCATGTTGGCACAGTACAACGGACCACAATTTCTCCATTCTTTACACTCAAACCACACTTTAGTGAGGGCACTTTCTCCTATACACGCTTTCTCTTCGTAAAGATATTAATGCTTTGTGCCTCATCGTCCCAATCCACCTCCCAAGAAATGTTGTAACTGTTAATGCATTGTCTTATTTTGAAGAATGTGTATTCTACTCTTGCTTTTCTCTTTGTCTTTCTCTCACTTACTTGGTAATCTTACCTGGAATCTTATTTTCGTTCCTTTGTTTGCCATATCATGTCATAATTGTATCAGCACCAGGTCACATACATCATTAACAATAAATATGAGACACTGACTGTATTCTATTATATGTTGAATAAAAACCTGTGAATTGTATGTGTTTGTGTTTCAGAGCTGTTCCCTCACATGTTCCCCAGCTTTTCCTCACATCTTGTCTGGGATGTCTTTACTTAAAGGACCATAAGTAATACATGTAGGTTTTGTTATATAGACTTGATTTTCATAAAAATGATATGGCTGGTCATATTCTATGCTTTTCATGTTTCCAACAAATCCCATGAAATTATTAAAACCAACCAAATTATATGCTCTGTTCCATAGAGAAAAATGAAACTATATTTGTTTTTGGAGATTTTTAATTTTACCAACAAATGGGCTTGGGATGGAGTTCAACAAACATTAGAAAGTATTGACAGATGAAGTGATGTTGGTTTTGGTCTTTCGATGTGATTCGTTAACTATAAAAAAAGAATGTCAGCCTTATTCTTCATGATTCATGAATCACCAACATTACAAGCAGCTTTATGATTAAGAAATACGTAAAACTACATGGAGGCCTCACATTATTTGTCACTGCAGAAAAAATACAAAGTAAAATATAAAAATTATGAATGACTGAATAAATAGACTTTATGCCTCTATAACCACGTCTGTCATATGTTTGCGCAATCATTTGTTTATCCACATTCACAAACTTGAAACTTTCATAAATTTTTCCACAGGGTCACAAAAGGTGTTATACAACCACAAAATTTTTTTCACAAACGCAGAATCTTTTGGACACTCTTCATGTTGTACCTGAGGGTGAGTCATGTAGTGTGTAGAATACAATTCAGCTGTCTGGCAAGACTTATTCGGAGCTCAACACTGACAGCAGGAGTTCTGAACTTGAGGGTGAATATAGTTGACCCACTCTCTCAGTAAAAGAGAGGAGGGGAGAAAATATTAGTGGAAGAGAAATCATTTTATTGCTTTTGTGGATGGGATAACTGACATTCTGAAAAGACTCAGCTGAGTCCTGACAGGACGGGATAAAAGGAGGTGTTCAGTACTCAGAAGATGGGGCGGATGGGGTCAGCAGAAAGTGGTATATGTATTTTTATACTTTTCAAAAGTTGGCATAATGGCACTAATGTGTCATTTGTGACGTGTTTTATCTGGATGACCAGAAATACATTTTGAACTTTTCCCAAACTTCACGTGTTGATCAAACAGAATCAGAGGACAGCACAGTGTGTCGCATGTGTGTGTGAATGTATGTGTAAGTGTTGAAATACCTGTTCAGACAACATGCATTTGTGTAGTAAAACATTTTATTATTGTTCATCAGTGTTATTTGTGAGATAAAATGAACCACAGCGACAATTTATGGAGACTTTGCCAGAGTGCATACACAAGCACACAAGCACTTGAATTAAAACCCTTTTAAGCCTTTGCTCAGTCATTGGATCTATCTCAGGTGGAAAGAGGTTGAAATCACATGCAGGGTTACATCCAGTTAATGGACATTCTGGTTGTTGTGTGTCTGTGTGTGTACGAGAAAGCCTCCTTGCTCAGTCTGACAAAAGAGGAAATGTGCTAGACAGCACTAATGCGCTTTTGTTCCATTACAGGCATGTATATGTGTGTGTGTGTGTGTGTGTGTGTGTGTGTTTGTGAGTGCATGTGCCCAAATTTGGGAATGCCATCTGCCAACGAAAAGGTGAAAATAACATCACCTTCCAACTGTCAGCAGCATCTGAAGACAGAGCACACTGTTACTTTTTATGTACTGCCACAGAATGAACACGCACACACGATAGACTATGATAAGATTTAACTGGCCCAAATCCTTTATCTCAGCAAAAGTGAAGCACTGATTCCTGAAGTCAGCGCATCAGCAAAAACACTATGAGCCTCTGCTGTGGTGGACAGCTATCGACAAAGTGCATATTTACTGTGCCTTGTCTGGTTTGTGTGTGTGCGCGCGCACGCAGCCGTGTGATATTTACCAGGTGTCCCAGACTATCAATATGAGGTTGACTGGAGCATAAAGGTGACAGATGTGACGTTGGTGTGTCTGGGGTTAAAGGCACAAGAGGACAAAGCAGGCCAGCTGTCATACTGTAGCATTGGACTGTGTAATGTAATGTTGTTCTTGGCATCTTAGCTAATACATCAGAGGCGCATTACCAAGGGGCTGTAAATGGGGTACTCTTGAACTTGAATATAGTATTTTATCCATAAATGTGACAAGAGAAATTTATTATATTTTTTACTTAAAATATGTAAGTAAATCTGCAGTACATTGAGCATATTATACAAATAATGAGTAAAATATATGTAAAACTACATATTTCATAAGAAAACATGTTAAAATCATATTAATTTAAAAAGAATACTGTTGCTTGTAGTTGCTTGATGTGCTTGTCTGAAGTC